>AWUE01013517.1:0-23551 GCA_001974825.2 Corchorus olitorius | reverse complement strand
AGTTGAGATTCTATATAAATGGCTAAAAAAAATTTAAAATTTCTATACATTTTAATAGGACTGGTGTGGGTCACTGATCTAAACCATATGCATTTTTTGTTTGATTCGTTTGTTAAAAAAAATCAGAAAGTAAGATATAAGATCTTTGAAATCCATCTATTCATTTTTTTATGTGAATTCAAATTGAACTTGGTGAAAAGCATATGCACTAATTCCAAATGGTTCAATACATATGCATATATAGCTTTACTCACAGATTTGTGATGTTCAAAACGAACTTCAAATATTTGTTTTTTCCATAGATATTGAAGAAAAAGGTTAACAAAATCATAAATAGTTTCATGTGCTTCATCTGCTGTGCTTTCGAGCTCGCCATTGTGAATGCTACTGGAAATGTAACAGTTGTGATTAATGTTGTAACCACTAAAAGGGTCTCTATCCCATGTGCTTGGAAGACCACATCTTTACATCTTCTTGTTTTGCACTTGGTATGATGAACGTTGATTACTTTTTGCCTTCAACTTCAATTTGATTTTTTATGTAATTAAGCTTCAAACCTAGAAGACATATTAGATCAATTCAAGTAAGAAAGTTGTGACAGAATTTTATCAATAGAATTTTTTATGTATCAGTCAAAACTCTACATTTGAGCTTATTGGATATCCATTTGGCCTTCTCCTCAACTGTATTTGGGAGAGACTGAAATCATTAAAACACTAAGTTAAAGAGCAAATTCATCAAGTCCCAATGCAGTGGCAATGTCCAAAGCAATCAAAAGGTAAAGAAAAGAGTTCCAGTCAACTTTCAATGCGTAAAGTAAGGAAGGAATCATAAAGATAGAGGAAAATTTTATTACCTGCATGCCAAGCAATCCTTGAGTGAAATTTCTACAGGTTCTATTTGCTTACTCTTAAAATTTGAAAGCTTTAGCTTCACCAATATATTTTAAATAAGAAAAAACTTAACCAAAGAAAACGAATAGCATTTACTCTTCTTCTACTACTAAGCAATCTACAATAAGATCAAGGGACATAAAGATGAATCCTTATGCTTGAACATGCAGCCAAAGGGGAACAATCCACTGGGTGAAGCAGAGTTCTACATGTTATCTCAAGGCAAAGAACAGAGTCAGAATTTAACAATGAATTCAAAATGTATGCATTGCCAAAAGGAGAAACAAAAGAAGCAATTGAATAAAAATCAATACTTTTTTTCCCGTCTCAATTGAAAGTCACAACTTTCCAATAAGATGCATTCAAAACACAAAGTTTAGAATATAAGAACCAAGATGGATTCAGAATTTTACATGGCTAGTTAAAAGAATTAAATATCACAACTAAAGATGACAAAACAGGGAATTGACAGTAAACATCTTGATTTGGAATTTAAAAGAATTGAAGAAAGGAATAAATTTTACCCATGAGAGTAGGTTCGAGAAGGTGTTTTGCCATGAGAACTTGGTTCGTTGAATTAGCTGCTCCATCATCGATCCAACGCCTCTGGATCTTCACCATGCAATAAAGGCTCGATTTCAAACACAACACCTACAGGCGGATGAATCCATGGATAGCAGGGTTTTTTTTTGTTTTTTGTCAAACACATAAAAGCAAATTGGAGTAGGGAAATTGCATTCCAAATTCTCATTATATCAAAGTTCAAAATCCTATTCTCATTATAGCATTGTAATTAAGATGATAAGATCCACTCATAAAGAATCAAGTAGCTTGGACAACTTTATTGAAGATAGATTCAAGTAAACTACATTAACCTCCAAGTAATAGCGCCAAATTTTGATACAATTCATCTATGAAGGGAACAAAAGGAAGGATGTCATCTTACATTATGAGTTGGTGCTGGGGGGTATTCATCTTCAACGGCAGGAGCATCTACTGAACCGTTAACCTCTTCCAAACTTGCTTTAGGCAACTTATTGATCTCTTCAACGTAGCCACCCCTGTGTTAGAAACTGATAGAGAAATAACTAATAGTAGGACCAAACCAATTGCCACTGTTCTCAATTTAAAAATTCAGCATTGAACAACCATAACCATGTTAAAAGATTTCTTAGGGGAGAAAATCTGAGTCAAGTTTTCAATTTCAATTAAATAAAAAAAGGATAAATATTGATAGTGCCCTTCATCAGATACCAATAATCATCTCACAAAATTCTGAAATTAATATACTCCTTTTTCCATTACAGAATTATTTGATAGAGAAAATGAAATTTATTGAACAATGCAAGCTTACCAAGTTATCGCCTCCTCTCAGCCTATGTATGCTCCATCTCAAAAGAATACACATTCCAAAGACTTTACAATTTAAATCTTTAATAACTGGCCTGCCTTTTTTATCCCATGGCCCTTGTAGTTGGTTGCCACCTTTTAAAACAGTCTCTTGACTTGGAAAAACTAAAAGGAATCATTGATAAGACAACAAAAGGAAATCCAACTATTGCTAGTCTCCATAGCATTATGAATGCTACCATGTAGCACCCAACAAATATAGCAACATCCATCAAAAAATTAGGCACATCAGTCCACATTTGCAAATATATAAGGTAAGCTAAAAAAGGCTATGATAAACAAAAAAAAGAAAAAAAAACTGATGAGATGCAAAAATTGCAAATTCTTTAATCAAAATAAGCTTTTAAACAAAACATAGACTGAACAAACCTTATTAATCCGCAAGGGCATTTAATTTTCAAGCTTTAGCATTGAATTAAATTAGCCTAAAAGTATCAAAAAGCTGGAAATCTTAACATGGAACCAAATAAATAATAATAATAATAATAACTTATCTGAGAAGTGAGAAGTGAGAGCTCCCTTGCCTGGTAAAAGAAAGGATTTCACCTCATGCTCAGCTTCTTGCTCCTCAATCTGCATGCAAAACCAGCTAACGATCTGAATGTAGAATATCAAAAAGCTTATTCAAATTTTGGAACTGAATTCAGGGTTTGGAATGTACCGCATAAACGATAGTATTTCGCGTGTAATTGAATTTAAAGCTTGCACACACCTGAAATCTGGGATGAAAGTTCAATTAAGTTCTTATGTTTGATGAATCGTAATCAATAGAAAAGAGTATGGTAAAGCTAACATGCCATGAATTGCATAAACATATCAATGTTAACGCAAGCAAGGTTAATATAGAAATATTAATAACAGAGTGAATATGAAAAGAAAATGCAAAATCTTTTACCCTTCCTTGATCCGGTCATCAGAAGCTCAGCGAAGGTTAACGCAAGCAAGTTTCAAGGGGTGTGGACCTATGCTAGCAGACCAAATACAGAAGAGTTAAAACCCAGCATTAACTTCGAAATTAGTAGAAAACAGAACACCAGATAAACTGTTGTAAAAGGATTTTACTTATTCTAATTGAAGGAGTAGATTTCTTTGCTCGAGGTCATGCTAAGCTTCTTGCTCCTCGATCTTGCTCCTCCAAATTTACCCATCACCAATTCTGAAAGAACAAAGAAAATAGAATGGAAGAGAGTGACAGATTAAACTCTGAAGCAAAATGAAAACCCAATTATTTTAGAAGTGTTTTTCTAACACTCACCTTTTTTATGGCTTTTTGAATCCGCTCAAATTAATTGCAACCTAGTGGGATGGACCCTCCAATTCAAAGATAAAAAACAAAGGCTAAATTAAGGATAAAAAAACAATGGCTAAATTAACAAAAATCACTTAAGAAGAAGAAGAAAAAGGAGTAGCCATCACCTTGTTTGAATCGTAATTCGACCCAATCCATCACTCCACAAACTTCCTTGTTGTCCCGTTGATTGCTGCATCGGAAAATTCAGAAAAATGAAAATAAAACAACAAATAAAAATAAAAAAACAAATCCAAGTTCAACCATGATAATTACTCCATAAATAAATAGAAATCACCCAAAAACAGAACAAAAAGAATAAAGATAGAAAAGGGAACCTGCAAAAGAAAAAAAAAGGAGGAGAATCCCGAAAGGAACAACCTTCAATGGAATAGAGAAGCGAGGATACTGGATCTGAAGCTTGAGGCAAGAGAAGAACGATCTAGAAAGGGGGGTTTCAGTAGTATGGAGAAGGGAAGAAAATGAAAAAACAGAGAATGAGAAGAGGAACAAAGAAAAAAGAAATGGTGAGAGAGAAAGATGAATCAGGAGAGAGGAGGGAGGCGGGAAGGAAGAGAGAGCTTTTAGATGGGTCTGTAGATTTTTTTTTTTACTTTAAACCAATTAACCTATAACATGTACATGCAATCTGGATAAGAAATCTAGAAATTTTGACCAAGTGATAAGATTAAAAATTTAAAAAAATTAATTAAAAGATATAAAGAACTTTTCTGTCTTTTCTACCTTTTATGAAAGCATGAACTAGAAAGCCCACAAAGACCCGAACTAAAAAAAAATCAGTCTAGAAAGGAATTTTATATCACATATCTATCAATTTCATCTACACAAAAACCTATTATATATATATATATTTAGATGAGATGAAAGCCTAACAAAATAGACATCATCATGTCTATTTTTGCTTTGGGTAATTTACATGACATGACATGAAAGCTATTTGCATGCCCTAACCATGACATGAAAGTTAAGGGAGATATAATAATCAAATATGTAGTTTTTGTCTAAGTTAATACCATGTACTAAGCCAAAGGTAAATGAAGTAATAGAACCAATAGCATAACAACTTAATGTAAATAACAACAACAATTAAATTTAACCAAGAGACCTACAACATCAACCTAATTAAAAAGAACAAAAAACACAAAATGACCAAATCAAATCAAACAAAAGGCATGACATACAAACCCTTGCCTACCTCATGAGAGACACAACACCAAAATTAAGCTAAACCCTAACAAAAATAATACATGGAATACCAAATTTACCCTTAGCAACTACATAAAATTAAGGGAGACAAAAAATGATTTGACATGAAATCTAAACCCTAGTCATGACATGACAAACCCTAAGTGAGATGAAGCATTGTCTCCCATGACATGAAAACCAATGGTGGAGGGCAAAAAAGGATTGGAATGCCTGGATTACCCCTAAGAGTTCTACGAAATAACGAAAAAACCATACGCAAAAAGACCCAAAAACCATGCAAATAGTACCCCAAATGAATGTGATGAGAGAATAAGGTTGCCCTTGGTGTAATTCACACTTCAACTATTATTGTTTGTTTATATATATATATATATATATATATTTTAAACTATGCAGAAATACCTCTTCTCCTCTTGCATGAAAGCACTTCTTTTTATGAAACAATTTTTTAACTACCCTTTTATATAAGTAGTCCCCCACACTTGTTCTTGACATATCCATAACATACTTTCAAAATTGTAATCTCAATAAAAATTAAACACAAGTTCTAGAAATAGGCACTCATAGAAGAAATAAACAATAAGATCATATCACAAAACTCTAATGATACCTAATCTAAGAAATCAGATATCATGCTATAAATCAATCAATCAAATAAAACATTCTTGACAATTCTAAGTATTAATCAATCATAATTAAATCAAATCAATTAATATATGCATAAAATTCAAAATTTGTCGAAAAAAATATGGCATATTTTAAGATTATGATGCATGCAGACTCTCTCCCCCACATTGAAAAGACACATTGTCCTCAATGTGGAAACACATATGAGATGAACACAAACAATTGATATTATGCATGCTCATGTGATTTATTTAAATGCATGAAAATAAAAACTAACACTAACAATTAATTTACATCAAAGAATAGGCAAGCAATCAAAGCAATCATCAAGACAAAATAATGCAAGGAAAATTAAAAAGATAGAGTTAAAGAAAGCTTCTCTGTTTGTAGGCATAAGCTCCATCATTGCTTCTGAAACTGGACTCCTTTCGTATTCATCTTGCAATCGTCCAAATTAAACTTCATTTGCTCTCCTTCGGTTCTTCGTGTGAAATCATTGGGTTGCCTCCCAATAAGCGCCTTTCTTTAAGAGTCTTTGGCTAGACTGCCTGAAAGAAATTATTCTTCAAGGGTGAAGGAATTATGGGTATATTCCTTCAACAAGTCCATAATGATCGTGAGAGTATCATTGATGGTTTTGAGAACTTCAAGTTGAATTTTATCAAGACTTGAAATCATCAAGGTTGATGTGGCGGCTTGGAATGGCGATGGCTCGGGCATGGCCAGTGGTGGCACGATGAATGGGCGGTAATGGTTTGGTAGTGGCGCGACTTTGGGCGGATATGGCCGGATAGGAGCATAAGATGGCGCAGCAGTGGCCGGTCCTATCCCGGTGGGGCGCGCGGAAGATGCAGCGCTGGCCGGGCACTTGGCTCGGATGGCCGGGCATGGTGCACGGATGGTAGCGCTGTTGGCCGGGCAGATTGCTCGGGTGGCCGGGCTGTGGTCGGGCAGGTGTCTCGGCGCAGTTCGGTCATGGCCAGTGGTATCCGGGCCATAGGCGAGGATGGTCGGGCCGCAGCCGGGCGTTGGCCGGCTGAGTTAGCTCGATCATGGCCTTGAGCTTCTTCCTCTGGTTCCTTGACTTCCATCTTCTGCTTCTCTCCTTGTGGCTGAACTCTATGCTTGTTGGCTTCTTGCTCTTCCTTTGAGGTTGAAAATTCCGTCCTTCGGGATAATTCTTCAAACGCATTATATGCATTCTCCGGGGTTCTCTTCAGTATTGGAGTGCGACTAAAAGAATCAACAAGAACTCTATCTTTGAGTCCTAATCCTCCATAGAAGATTTGGATTAGAATTCTTTTATTGAATCCATGTTGAGGGCAATCGATACACAACTTCTTAAATCTCCCCCAAAATTGGTGAAAATTCTCGTTGTAGCATTGTCGAATGTCTTTTATCCTTCGTCTTCCTTTGGAAATCTGGGCAGATGTCATCGATGAAGATTCTCCTCGGGCTCCTTTCTTAGTACTTTCAACACTCACAACACAAACAAACTTGTTAGAGCTCAATGGCGATTGAGATGAAATTCTAGGGTGGATTACATCACCATCGAATTCCATGGTCAATGAACCATCGAATACGTCAATCTTGGTATGGGAAGTTCTTAAGAAAGGTCTTCCTAATAAAAGAGGACATTGATCTTTCGAATGTTCCATCTCCATAACAAAGATGTCAATAGGAAAAATCAAGTGTTCAACTTGAATTAAGACATTCTCTAGAACACCTTTGGGATGAACCAAAGATCCATCAGCTAACTGCAGAATCACATCAGTATTTTTCAAAGGACCAAGATTTAAAGATTGATAAAAAGAATAAGGCATTACGCTTAAAGATGCACCTAAATCTAGCATAGCATTCTCTATAACTCTTCTTCCAATAGAACAAGTAATAGAAAACGTACCTGGATCCTTGCACTTAGGAGGTAAACTCTTTTGAAGCAAAGCAGAGACATTAACTCCAGCACTTACCTTACCTTGTAACCTTTTCTTGTTGGTACAAAGTTACTTAAGTAACTTTGCATAATTCAGAATTTGTTGAATAGCATCAAGAAGTGGGATGTTGACCTCAACTTTTCGAAGTATCTCCAAAATATCTGGATCATCATCTTTTTTCTTTGACTTCTTCAATCTTGATGGAAAAGGTGGCGCGGCATCAGTCTTGGAATCCTTCTTGTCAGCGGCAATCTCTTTGGTGGTTGCGCCATCTTTTCTGGGTTCATCTTCAATCTTGATTTCTTTGTCAGGCACTTGCAATTCTTCTTCTTTGGTGTAGCTCGACTCTTCTTCATCTTGTGCGGCATGGGTTGGATAAGGGTTTTCCAACTCTTTTCCACTTCTTAAAGTGATTGCACTTACATTCTCCTTAGGAGTTACCTTTGGTTGTGATGGGATCTTTTGTTGACCTTGTGTCTTGAGTTCACTCATGTCACTAGCCAATTGACTGATTTGTTTCCTCATCATCTCCATAGCTTCTCTCAATTGTTGCATCTCGATAGCTTGTGAAGATTGTTGGAAATTAGGCCTTTGATAATTCATTGGCCTTCCTTGATAGTTACCTTGGTTCCCATATTGTTGACTTGGTTGCTCGGCTCTCCAATAAGGTTCAGGCTTCCTTTGATATGCTCCTTGCATTCCAAAAGCATTGACTTCTTGTGCGGTGTGTTCCAAAGAAGGGCACTTATCAGTGTAGTGTCCTTGTTTACAAATACTACAAACCTTAGGCACACTTGAAAAATTCGCATTGAATAAATCAGTGAGCTCAGCGACTTGCTGATTTGTTTCTTGAAGTTGTTGCTCCAGTGAGGTGGAATGGGTAGAGACTTCATTGATTTTTCTTGTGTTGCCTTCTCTTGAATAGTCTTCTCGAGATCCAAATTGTTGAGTGTTGGCAGCCATGTTCTCCACTAAAGTCCAAGCATCGGTGGGAGTTTTGTCTATGAAAGCACCTCCACTTGCAGAATCTATGGAAGATCTGTCAAATGGTAGTAGTCCTTCGTAGAAGTATTGGAACAGCAACTGTTCAATGATTTGATGATTGGGGTAGCTCGCACATAGCGTCTTGAAACGTTCCCAATATTCATGCATTGTCTCTCCATGGCGTTGCTTAATTCCGCAAATCTCCTTCCTTATACTTGATACTTTATGAGCAGGAAAGTACTTTTCCAAGAACAACTTCTTAAGGCTCGTCCAAGATGTGATTGAACCGGTTGGTAAGAGGTACAACCAATATTTTGCACGATCCACAAGAGTGAACGAAAAGGTTCTTATCTTGAATTGGTCTTCAGTGATACCTTGAATATTTGTTGATGTGCAGGCAATCTGGAAATCAGTCAGATGTCGGTGAGGATCTTCTCCAGATAGACCATGAAATTTGGGTAAAATCTGAATAAATCCAGATTTAATCTCAAAATATGCAGTCGCATCTAGGTATCGAATTGCTAAGCGTTGTGCATTGATGTTTGGTGCAGAAAGCTCTCTCAGGGTTTTAGGTTCTTCGTTTGCCATGTCTTGTGATGATGTTGAAGCAGCAGATCTAGGAGAACTTGAAATGGATGGCTCTTCTTCTTGTTCTCTTTTTTATTACTACTTCTTGTCTTTGACATGCAGCTTCCTAGAAAAACTCAAAAGAAAATTGTTAGTAGTAAAAGTTCTTAAACAAAAATTAAAATTAAAGACAGAAAAATATAATTTTTTTTCGTACGCAGGGACAAAAAAAAATTTTTTTATGACGCAAAAATATTTTTTTTTCAAAAAAAGCGCAAACACAAAAAATAGAAAACGCAAAAACAACAATTTTTTTTTTAGAAAAAACTCAAATTTTTTTTTCAGCTCAAAAACGCAGAAAAGAAAAACGCAAATTTTTTTTTAGGTTAAAAACGCATAAACGCAGAGACTAAGAGAAAATGTACGGGATTCGTCTTCAGATGAGTCTATTTTTCCTTCCCCTGGCAAAAAACCAAGAAAAGTTTCCCTTCCCCGGCAACGGCGCCAAAATTTATGATCGGTCGTCAGCAATCATAAAAATAATTCCCAACAAAATCCTAACTAAATAGATAGGGTAAGTAGGGGTCGATCCCACAGAGAATGATGCTAGACTTTATCCGAAAATTCAGTCCTTAAAATCTCTCAAAAACAACACAGAAAGCAGAGGGTTTGGAATAACAATTAAGAAGAAAACAATTATACTAGAAAACAAAGCAGAGTAAATTAAATCTAAATCTATGGCAGATAAGAAAGAAAACAATAATTAAAAGGCATACTTCTTCTCCAATGGTAGAAAACAATCAAATTAATTATGGGTCATTGATTTAAAAGATAAATTCAATGTTAAATTCTTGATGATAATTGGTCTAGGGAAAACCCTAACATGCTATTTAGATAAGATTAGCCGTCAAGCCTTAAATTACCCCTTTTTCCTCCTAACTAATCAATTAGCCGTCAAGCCTTAAAGATTTGCTAGGATTCAAAGCATTAAGATCAACTTGTATTAGATCTTTCACACATGCTTAATAAATAAAACCATACAACAACCAGATAAATCTGATCACTGGCATGCAAACCCAATTAACCCGCCGTCAAGCGCGGCTAACTTGCTACACACAATCAAACTCATGCGTCAACCTTGTTGTTTGATCTAGCGAACAATCTCTCAAATTACCTCTTTAGTGGCCACAATAAATCAATAAAAATCAAGATTGTATAATTAAAACAGAGTTTAACATGCTATCTATCAAGAATAAAATACCAAATTATAAGAACAGAAATCTCACCATATTTAATTGATTGAATTCACCAAAGGATCAGAAGTATTAAGAATTTAGCTACTCATGGATTCGGGAAAATCCATGAGCGGCATAAGAGTACTTACAAGACCTTGGAGGGGCGAAATCTCCTTGCTAAAAATCTAGGTATGCCGCACCCCTCTATGGCTAGAGAGGGTGGCGGCACCCTTGCCTAAAAAACTAGAAGAAAAGAAATTATCTATGTGAAAATATTTTGGTGTGTGTGGTATGTGAAGGTATGTGATTTGTGTTACAGGAGGTGGCTATTTATAGTGGAAATAACCCTAGGAATTCCAATCCTAACTTGGAAAGAGGTCTAAGTCAGTTTTGAGTCTAACTTAGACTCCAAGTTAGATTAAAAGTCATCCTAGAGTAGAATCCAAGTTAAAATAGGATCCTGAAAAAATCCTGAATTCATGCAGTGACTTCGACGGCATTTTTGGGCTCAAAAACGGCAGAACTGGGTCTTGTACTTTAAAGGCAAGTTGTAGATCTCAGAGTTAGCTTTCCAACAAGTACTCATGGGCTTCAAACGGAGGTCTAAGCAGAAAGTTATGATTTTTCTACCAAAACTGCGCCTGAATCATAATCCTGTTAGGACTAGAATCGGGAATCTACGGGATTTGGATATTTCCTTGAATATAGGAGTTATTAATTGGGATTTTAATTCCAATTAATGATTTATATGGGCTGAGTATCTTCCCATATAAAATATCCAAAAATAGCAAAGCTTGAAGGCTTATCCATGGCTTGTCTTCAATTAAGGCTCCAATCTTCAATTCTTGCTCTTGAAATAAATCTTCAAAAATCTTCAAGTCTCCAAATTATCTTCAAATGGTCTTCAAACACGAACTTCGAATCTCCAAATCTATGCTCAAAATTGCTTTGCTAAAATCTATGTAAAAAATCATCAAAATAGCTTCAAAATTAGTGAAAAATAACAATTTCTCATTTTCATATCACTTAAAGGCTCAAAACACAAATATTATCAAAATAGCATATATTTAAACATAAATAGGTCCAAAAACATAGTAAAATAGCCATAAAAATAGGGTCTAATTTAGCTCAATCAAGTCATTAGCCTCCTTAAGTTGGTCATGAGATTTGCTCATCTGATCTATAGATCTCATAAGTTGTTGCATCCTCTGTTCCTGTGCCAAAGAAATTTCATTCATGGCTTCAGTGAGGTATTGCAACAAGACCTTTGAATCAGATTCCAAAGGTAATTGTGAAGGATCTGCCACGTTTTTGCTTCTGGTTTGCATAACATGGCTAGATCTGCCTTCATCAACCTTAGGTGGCATGTTTACCACTTGTTAGATTGAAGGGAAGGGAAAACATAAAGTAAAGAAAATTTACCCTGAAACGTTGAGAGGAGGAGAGATCTGTTGTCTTGTCCTGCTTCAAGTGTCAAGGAAAGTGATTTGGTGTGGACCTTTGAGTGAGGCGGACACCTTGCTGAGTGACTAGGAGAAGGAGAGCCAGGGATCGCCGGCTATGCAAAGGAAAAGAGAAGATTGAGGGCGCCAGAGAGGGAGAGCAAATGTGCTTGTCCCACCGGGCGTGCCAAAAAGAGATGTTGCACCAAAAATCTCTTGCTAGAGTTTTCGCGGAGAATTCTTTATGACAGCATAAGGGCGTGCCAGTCAATTTGCTGAAATTGACAAAGAGGTTGTAAAAACTGGATCTGGTGCGCGGAGCAGCAGATTAAAATATCAGAATGATTGTGGGGACTGGATCAAAGTCACACCGGAGCATCTAAATCATTGGATCCGCAAGCGAATTGCTTCTCGTAACTGGGCCTCTCTCTATTTGGATCAGATCTAAGAGATCTGCTTTGATTGTAATTGAAATTGAAAAGAAAATAACAAACTGATCTGTTATTTCTAAATGAAGAACACGTGTACAGTGTTTGTATGTCCGGAGACAAGATTGAAACAAGAGAAAAACACTAAAAGAGTGTTTGATTGTCCTGAGACAAGATCTAAATAAGGAAAATATGAAGAACGAGTGAAGAACTCGTGATGAACAGGGTGAAAATGGCGCAGAGCCAGAGAGAAAATAAGCACAGAGCTTGGTTTTTTGCGCGGAGCAAGTTTGTAGCTGCAGGAGCAGGTTTTTGATTTCTCTAGAGAAATGTCTGAGATGCGGAATCTGCCTGAAACCTGAGAATGACCTCCCTTTATATAGGGGGCGGCATGGGCTTGAGCATTTAATGGGCTTGCCTTGCTGAGAAAGGCAAAATCCTCCTCCTATGCAGATGATAGCTTCCAGGAAGGTGTAGTGAAGCTTCCTCCTTCTTCTGATTGCTTCCAACTGCTGGGAAGAGGTAAAAATATGGACTAGGGTGCCACTCTACTTGGATGGGAGATGGAAATCTGCCTCCTGGGTGGTTGATGATAATTCTTCCTTCTTCCTATCACAGTGCAGCGAGCCTTCGTTGCTTCTTTTGTGCTGAATTTAGCTAATTTAACCAAGTAGTGGCCAATTGACATCATGAATTGAACCTTGATCATCAAAGCCACGAAATTACTCATACTTAGTCATATTTAGCTCTTCAAATCATGAAAATAATAATTAATTAAGAAAATGGCTTAAACCGGGGTGAGAAAGCCATATGTCCTTAATTGAAATGAATGCAAAAGTTGCGAACGATCTCAGAATTAACCAAAATTTCACCAGTAGGCTTAGATTATCTCCATAAGATTATGGAAAAATTTCAAGTGATTTCGAGTTCTCTATCATGGTGAATTTGGTTTCACTTCCCAAAATGTCCTTAACTGAAAATCGGGCATAAGTTTTTACTCCGATGTCAGGATGAGGTGAAATTTTACCAAGATGATCTACATAGCTCAAGGATCATCATGCTATGCTCCTTGGAAGAAATCGCAGCCCCTAGCCTCTTCAATTGGTCAATTTTACTATTTTGTCCTTAATTGAACAAAATACAAGTTGCAATTTCGCCTCCTGGGGAGGGGAACAAGGCTAGGCGATTTCTCCACTATGGTTGGTCGACAATGTGGAGGAGGTGTGAGGTTGAAAATCTCATGCCTCTCTCACGTGCATAGATGTTTCTCTTGCTGACAAACTTTAGCTCTCTGCCTCCTTCCTGCAGGAAGAGAAAAATATCTCTCTGCAGGGCAGAGGGCGGCCTCTCCTCTGTATGGGAGACGACTTGGGCCTTGCTATGTATGTCCATGAGGTATTTTTCATCTCATGGGCAGATGACAAGCAATTTTCCATTTTTACTTGTTTGCCTCCTTAGCATGCAGCAATATCAAAGGAAACTGCTTCCGATTGATTTTCTATGCCATTCACCCAGGTAGGGGCGGCACATGTAGGATTTTTAATAATAATTATTCAATAAAATAATTATTATTTAATTAATAATTAATTAATTTCAGCCCTTGCAATTAATTTACAAGACTTTCCTAATTCAATTTGAATTAGGGTGGTGCAGAAACATAGTTTCTTTAGAAATTCTGATTAAATCCTAACCACACATCTTGATTATAATTATGATAAGACCAATTTACCCTCATTTGTAAATTGAGGTATAAACAGGTGAGAAGAAAGTTTCTGAAGAATGGAGGATGTGGAAATGGAAATAGAGAATTACGGTAATGTGAGTGTTAGTGGATAATAGGGAGGAGTTTAATTGTTAACCAACTTCATACTCCTAGCACTTTTTTTTTTAGTTTTATTGTTGGTGTTAATGGATAAATGATCGAGCCAAAAACAACCCTATTTTTATGGCTATTTTATTATGTTTTTGGATCAATTTATGCTTAAATATATGTTATTTTGTTAATATTTATGTTTTGAGTCTTTATGAGATGTGGAATTGATAATTTGATAATTTTCACTACTTTTGGAGCTATTTTGATGACTTTTTACACAGATATGAGCAAAGTAATTTTGAGTATACATTTGGAGATTCGAAGTTCGTGTTTGAAGACTTATTGAAGACAATTTGAAGATTTGAAGACCATTGAAGGATAATTTCAAGAGCAAGAATTGAAGAATGGAGCTTTAATTGCGAAGGATTGAAGACAAGCCATGAAGAAGCCCGGAAGCTAAGGAATTTTGGATATTTAATATGGGAAAATATTCAACCCATATAAATTATTAATTGGAATTAAAATCCCAATTAATGACTACTATATTCAAGGAAATATCCAAAATCCCGTAGATTCCCGATTCTAGTCCTAACAGGATTAGGATTCAGCGCAGTTTCGGTAGAAAAATCATAACTTTCTGCTCAGACCTCCGTTTTAGGCTCGTGAGTAGGTGTTGGAAAGCTAACTCCGAGATCTACAACTTTCGTTAAAGTCCAAGACAGAGTTCTGCCATCTTCAAGCCCAAAAATGACGTCGAAGTCCCTGCACGAATTCAACAAAATTTCAGGATCCTATTTTGACTTGGATTCTACTCTAGGAAGATTTTTAATCTAACTTAGAGTCTAAGTTAGACCCAAAAACGTCCTAGACTCCTTTCCTACTTAGACTTGGAGTCTTGGGGGTTATTTTCACTATAAATAGCCACCTTTGGTCTAGGTTTTTGATGTAAGTAGATCAAGAGATTTTATTTTGAAGAATTGTTGAAGATTTGGAGGAGAAAGCCCTAGGAGCCGCCGCCCCCCTCTTCTTCCCATCCATAGATAAGTTTTTCTTCTTTTCTTTGGATGCTCACTCAATTCATGAGTGAGTAATCCTTTTCTTTTCTCCAATGTAGAATTTAATTGATCTCTTGACTTATAATGGTGAGATTTTGTGCTTTTATATGAAAATTAATAGGGTAATTCTTAATATCTCTGCATGAATTCTATGTTGCTTGTTTTGATAGATTGAACCTAGCACTTTCTTGATGAATTAAGTAGCATTAGCTAAATTAAATCTTGAAGGATCTTCCAATTTAATTGTTTGGTAGCAATTGGAAGCGAAAGATCTTCCTTCCAAGGGATTTAAGAATCTTTGACCAATTTTTAATTGCCCATTGTGCTTGTAAATTACTAGATCTTAATGCTTTATTCTTGGTCATTATCACACTGGATCAAGAGGTAATTATTTAAGAATAAAAGGGATAATTCACACTGGATCAAGAGTTTTATCTAATTAAGGTAATTTAGGATTAAATTTCAAGCAATCTATCCATTGTTTTCATAATCTTTAGATATCAATGATCCATGGTATTGTTGTCAAGAGGGATATTAATTTTATGTTGGAGGTTTCTTTTAATTATTTTCCCAACTCATCTTCTGCTTTCTGATTAATTGTTTTCTTTAATTTTCTTGATTGTTTTCTTAGATAGTTTTAATTACTAGTTTGATTTGATTTAATTTTACTCTCAAAATCTTCTTTATATTATTTGTTTTGTTTTAAGAAAAAGAATAATAACCTTTCTCTCTGTGGGATCGACCCCTACTTGCCCTAACTATCTTTAGTTAGTAATTGTTGGGATTTTTATTTTTATGATTTGCTGACGACCGATCATAAATTTTGGCGCCGTTGCCGGGGAGATTGTTTTTTTTTTCTTTTCTTTTTCTATTTGATTTGCACTTGATCATCTTTGTTTTGTAGGAAATCCGATGGAGCAGACACCTTCCCTAGGGGAGTTGAATTTCGCATGCGAGATGAAACCCCTCTGCATTAATTATCCTGATATGGATATGTCCTACCAATTGAAGCCATGAGTGATCCGTTTGCTACCAGTTTTCCATGGAGAAGAGTATGAAAATCCACATGAGCATCTGCGAGCCTTCTACACCAAGTGTGCTTTGATCACTGGGATGCCTAAAGAACAAGTGAAGCTGCGAACTTTTCCATCCACTTTGGAAGGAGAGAATGGTTCTGGGGTCTACCACCGAAATCTATCACCTCATGGAATGGACTACAAGAAGC
Organism: Corchorus olitorius; assembly: GCA_001974825.2. Taxonomy (NCBI): domain Eukaryota; kingdom Viridiplantae; phylum Streptophyta; class Magnoliopsida; order Malvales; family Malvaceae; genus Corchorus; species Corchorus olitorius. The sequence goes on along the minus strand of AWUE01013517.1, from coordinate 7,423 downwards.
ATTCTTGGAAAGATATTTTCCAAACTCGAGAATTTCTGAAGTCAGAAAGAAGATCTCTGCTAGTGCCAATCACAAGACGAAAAGTGGTACCAATATTGGGAAAAGTACAACAAACTATGTGAGAGTTGCCCATATCATGGCTTAAGTGAAGGATTTTTAATCCAAAACTTCTATGATGGGTTATCTCAATCAGATAAAACCAATATTGATGCCACCAGTGGAGGCGATTTAAGATTCAAAACTCCTGAAGAGGCGAGGAAGCTATTAAACAAGATGGCGGACAATATCTATCAATTCAGCACACCAAGGAGTTCTACGATTGAGCCTGAACCAGAATTTCTTCAAGGAATTAATGATTGTTTTGACAAAGTTAATATGGCCATCTCTTCTTTGACCAATCTAGTCCAGCAAATGATCTCGAATCAAATGGTGAATCAACCTCAAGTTCAACAATCACCCTTGAATTTGACCTAACAAGGTTATGGAGTCAATTCAATCGGAAGCAATCAACAGTGGTATGAACAAAAGGTGGAATTGTTTGATATTCCATCTCCACCTTCTAAGTTACCACCACCTGCACTTGCGTTTTCTGCTGCACCACCACCGGATGCCGTGCCCGACATTCAATCGCTAAGAGAAGAGGAGTTTTCAACCAAAAACAAGAAGGGTAAGCGTACTTCACCAGCAACCGCTGCTCAAACTCAATCAGAAGAAGAATGGATGGAGGAGATGCGCGACAAGTATGATCCAATACCATTCCCTCAAAGGTTTGCAATGCAACTCAATTCACTACGGAATATAGAGGTAAATATTTCATTGCTTGATAAAGTTGTCAGAAAACCCAGGTACGCAAATTTTCTCAAAGAATTATGCATGACTAAGAGTAAGTTCTCTGAAAAATATGCTTGCATGAATGAGAATGTATCTGCTGCATACCAGAGAAAATTGCATCACAAATGTCATGATATAGGATCTTTTTCTATTCCTTGTAAAATAGGAAAGAATCATATAGAAAAGGCCATGTGTGAATTTGGATCTCCAATTAACATCATGCCTTATTCTATCTATTCACAATTGAAAATTGAACCTGTGACTAAATCTAATCTGACTATACAATTTGCTGATAGAACTAACATTAAACCTGAGGGTTTAGTTGAGGATGTTTTAGTGCAGATTGGAGATTTTGTTTTTCCTGCAGATTTCTATGTCCTGAAGATGAGTGAAGATGACCACCATCTACCTCATTTGCCGTTGCTGCTAGGAAGACCTTTTCTTGCAACAGCCAGAACAAAATATGAAGTCCACGACGGAAAACTCAACATGGAATCTGATGGAAAACTCATTGAATTCAATATTTATGAAGCCATGAAATTTCCTGCTGAGATTCATTCTATCTGCGCCATTGATGCCATTGAAGTTTGTTCTGAACAAGTTCAATCACTTCACCAAGAAGATGAACTTGAATTGGTACTTACAAGGAGCCTAGATGAAGAAGAAATCAAGGAAGCAGAAGTCCAGACGTCAGAAGAGGTAGCAGAAACCATCAAGGATCTGAAGTCATCACGCACCCTTCGAGAAAAAGGGTCAATGTCCTATATCAACCTGGAGCCAACACCGACGCCTTTGCCGTCCATCATCCAGCCGCCTGAAGTAAAGCTGAAGCCACTTCCTGAGGGACTGAAGCACGTTTTCCTTGGAGAAAAAGAAACGTTGCATGTTGTTATTTCAAGTAAATTAAATAATTTACAAGAAGAACAACTAATGAGAGTCTTGAAGGAATACAAGGAAGCCATTGGATGGACCGTAGCTGACATCAAAGGGATAAGTCCCACTGTGTGCATGCACCGAATACGACTTGAAGATGATGCAGTACCTGTTCGACAGCCACAAAGACGATTGAACCCAAATCTTGCTGAAGTCGTCAAGGAAGAAGTTCTCAAATTACTTGGAGCTGGTCTCATTTATGCTATATCAGATAGTAAATGGGCCAGCCCTGTCCAAGTAGTTCCAAAGAAGTCCGGATTCACCATCGTAGAAAACAAGGAAGGAGAGCTAGTTCCTCAAAGACTGCAAAATGGATGGAGAGTATGCATCGACTATAGAAAATTAAACTCTGCAACAAGGAAGGACCACTTTCCACTACCATTTATCGATCAGATGTTGGAGAGATTATCATGCAAGGCCTACTATTGTTTTCTGGATGGGTACTCAGGATACTTCCAGATTCCAATAGCACCTGAAGACCAAGAGAAGACCACCTTTACTTGCCCCTTTGGTACGTATGCTTATACAAGAATGCCTTTTGGTTTATGCAATGCACCTGCGACTTTTCAAAGGTGTATGATGAGCATCTTTCAAGATTATGTGGGAGATAAGATGGAAGTCTTTATGGACGATTTCACAATCTATGGAGATAACTTCAATCAATGCCTACATAATTTGGAACTAATCTTGAAAAGATGTGTTGAAACCAAATTGGTATTAAATGTTGAAAAATGCCACTTCATGGCAGAACAAGGCATTGTTCTAGGCCATGTGGTATCTAAACAAGGGATGCAAGTCGACAAATCCAAGATTGACGTTGTTCAGAACCTGCCATATCCGACATGTGTCAAGGATATCTGTTCATTCTTGGGCCATGCCGGTTTCTATCGAAGATTCATCAAAGACTTCTCGAAGATTTCAGCATCGATGTGTAGATTACTTCAGAAGGATGTAGAGTTCAAGTTCAGAGACGACTGCAAGGAAGCATTTGACAAATTGAAGATTGCCCTCACCACCACTCCAATTATGAAGCCACCGGATTGGAAACTACCGTTCGAGATCATGTGTGATGCAAGTGATGTCGCCATTGGAGCTGTTTTAGGTCAAAGAGTAGATAAAGTGACTCATGTTATCTACTACGCTTCAAGAACTCTAAATGCTGCCCAGAAGAACTACACCACCACCAAAAAAGAGATGCTAGCTGTTGTCTTTGCTTTGGAAAAGTTTCAACCATATATTTTGGGATCCAAGGTGATAATCTACTCCGACCATGCTGCATTGAGATATCTAATGTCAAAGAAAGAAGCAAAAGCTAGGCTTATGCGATGGCTTTTGTTATTTCAAGAATTTGATATCGAAATTAAGGATAAGAAGGGAGCAGAGAACGTCGTAGCTGATCATCTAAGCAGAATTGAAAGCAAGGAGGAAGAGACTGCAATCAACGAAGCACTACCCTTTGAAGAAATTTTTGCCGTTTCTCATCCACCCTGGTATGCTGATATAGTCAATTTCTTAGCTACTCGTCGTTTACCCTCTGATCTTAGCAAAGGAAAGAAATTGAAGCTCATCAGTGATGCCAAGTATTATCTTTGGGATGACCCGTATTTATGGAGACACGGTGTTGATCAAGTCATGAGAAGATGCATTCCGGATAACGAGATTCAATCAGTTCTGAAGTTTTGCCATAACAATGAATGTGGAGGCCACTTTGGACACCAGAAGACTGCAAGAAAGGTCTTAGATTGCGGGTTTTATTGGCCTACAATCTTTAAAGACTCTTATGAGTTTTGCAAGACCTGTCCACGCTTGGAAACATATCGAAAATGAATCAAATGACTCAAAAATCCTATATTCGTTGCTGAAGTCTTCGATGTATGGGGAATTGATTTTATGGGACCTTTTCCTCCATCAGATAAGAAGTACTACATACTCTTAGCTGTGGATTATGTTCCTAAATGGGTTGAAGCCATAGCTACCGAAAAGAATGATGCGAAGACAGTAGTCAAATTTATGAAGAATAATATTCTTCATAGATTTGGCATTCCAAGAGCTCTCATCAGTGACCGAGGTACTCACTTTTGCAACAAGATTGTGCAAGCACTGGTTGAAAAATATGGAGTTCGACATAGGGTATCTACTTCATATCATCCTCAAACCAGTGGTCAAGCTGAGGTATCAAATCATCAAGTGAAGTTGATTTTGGAAAAGACAGTCAATGTTCAAAGAAGAGATTGGAGCATGAGACTAGGAGACGCTTTATGGGCCTATCGTACAGCTTATAAGACACCTCTTGGTATGTCCCCATATCGAATTGTGTTTGGTAAGCCATGCCATCTACCTGTGGAATTAGAGCATAAAGCATGGTGGGCAATAAAGCAATGCAATCTCAACTTTGACAAAGCTGGAATTCGAAGGATGCTGCAGTTACAAGAGCTTGAAGAAATAAGGAATGAAGCATACGAGAATTCAAGGATCTACAAGGAGAAGACCAAAGCCATCCATGACAAAGGAATTTTGCGAAGATCATTTTATGAAGGACAAAAGGTTTTAGTCCTTAATAATCGATTGAAGGAAAATCCTGGGAAACTCCGATCAAGATGGTATGGACGATTTGAAGTAATTCAAGTGTTTCCTAATGCATCTGTGATCATCGAGGATCCAGGTAACCAGAAGCAGCACAAGGTCAATGGACAAAGGCTCAAACCTTATTTTGAAACATTGCCAACAATGATGATTGAAGAAATTAAGTTGGAAGATCCCATCTATCTTCCAATTTGAGCTACAAAGAAAAAGAAAAGGAGTCGAGCTAATGACTTTAAACAAGCGCTTGTTGGGAGGCAACCCAATTTTAATTAATTTTAATTTTATTATTATTATTTTTTATATATATATACTAATTTCTCTTTGAGTTTTTGCTTGATAGGAATTTTATTTTGAATTTTTTGAAAAATTCACCTTCAGGATGGAGCAAGCAAGCAAGTGAGCACGCAAGGCCGCAAGCGCACCAGGCCATGCAAAGAAGGCCTGATGGCACCGCCTAGCGCCCCAGCAGCCTAGCAAAGCTGCTCGAGCAGCGTCCCAACTGCAGCAGCAAGCTGCTGCCTCCAGCGGAACGCAACATGCTTGCTTCCGTGAGGCAGGTTGCTGTCGCTGCTACATAGGCAGCGCAAGCCCTACTACTGCCACTCAAAAAGCCGATGGCAGCGCTTAACAGCAGCACATAGCTGTCGCCGCTGCTGCATAGAGCTGCTACTGCCGCTGCGTGATGGCAGGCGAGCAAGGCAGCTTGCTGCTGCCTAAGCACGCCAGGCCATGCCACCAGACCCAATGCAGCGCCCTAAGCAACCCGCAAGGATGCCAAGTGAGCCGCCAATTTCCTTTCTCCTTCTTTGCAATTTTAAATCCTATTTTAGCTAAGATTACAAGTCCAAATTGCACAAGGAAAAAGATGACCTTCTCCTACAAGGAAAAGGATTCCTAGTCAAGGTATGTTTCTAACTTTTTACTCTAACTAAAACCTTTTAAGAATAGGATTTGATCACTATATAAACACCTTTACCCCTCCTATATTTATCACAACATAAGAAGCAAAATTTGGTTGAGAGCAATATTTGAAGCAAGGGAATTGTCGACTTAAGGAGCAAGTCGATAAGGATCAAAGTCGACTACTAGTTGTCGACTTGAGAAGCAAGTGTCGACAAGAGGGAGCCAAATCGACAAAGGACTTGTCGATTTCAAGGAGAAAATTTGTCGACTAAAGAGAAGGGATTAGTCGACTAAAGGAAGCAAAACTATCGACTAAAGAGAGGAGCAATGGTCGACAAGGACTCAAGCACAAGATCTCGGTAAGTTCTTCCCCAAACTTGAAGATGTAAATGATGCTTACTTCAATGGATTTTGAAGTCCAATTCAAGAATTTTAGGAGACAATTTTATCAAATTGGAGCCTCCCAATTTGGTGAAAAATTTCAAGGAAGCTTTCTTCGTCAAGATTGCCATGAGCTTTTGAGCATGATAGCATCACTACCCAAAGAAGAAATTGCTACTAAGCCCGGTTTCAAAGCTAGGATGATTTATCAATTTCTTTTGAATAAGGTTATCAAGTCACATGATGTTGTTATGAGATCCAAGGAGAGAGCTATGCAAGAGTTCCAGAATCGATTCCATCCCTATGGAAATCGATTTCCTTATCCTCATGGACCAAGAAATTTTAATGGAAGGATAAGACCTCAAGTTGAACAATGGAGCAAGCTAAACCCTATGCCAAGGTTTGGAGGGTATCGAGTCAAACCTTATAGGCCTCCATATCGCCCTATAAGTTGTGCTCCTTTTCCCCAAAGGTTCCATGATCCTAACTTTGCTTCATCTTCTAATCAACCAAGGGTTCAACAAGTTGCTTCTATTTTAACCCTTGAGGAGAAGGAGGATCGACTATTACTCCCTGTTGCATCAAAGGTTCCTTTACAATAAGATCAAGAGAAAAGTGCTACTGTGGTGATTGAAATTTCAAGTGATGCTTCTAGTGATGAGAATAAGGAAGAGGAAGAGGAGGTTAATCAAGAAAAGGAAGAGCTTCACCCTTTCCTTGTTCGGTGCAATCAAATTAGTGATCAAATTACTAGCTTAAGAGATGATTTTAATAATATAATTGGGAATTTGGATGACCTCTTCAATTTCTTGGAGAAGGCTATTCATAAACCAATTTAGGTTTAGTTTTAAGTTTTTTGTTTTTAAGATTTATTTTTATTCATCTTAGGATTAGTTATTTATGCTTTAATTTTCAATTTCCTTTATCTTTTGTCTTTAATTTTCAAGTTTCATTAATAAACTATCTAGTTTTATTTTCCTATCACTTTGATTTTCTATTGTCTTTTATGATTGAGTAATTATCTTCATCAAGGCCGCCCAGGTATGTTTTCTTGAACCCTAACTCTTTATTTTTGGTAAGATGATATTGCATGCTTTGTTTGATTACTTTTACATTGAGGACAATGTGAATTTTAAGTGTGGGGGGGTGAATACTTGATAGGGTTTCTACTTAAATAATTGAGCCATATGATAGTCCTTGTTTGCATGAGAACCTAGGATAGAATTTGATTGATTTTATTTCCCCAATTTTTGATAAAATTTTCGAAAAAATTTATTTTTGAAGATAAAATTTCGAATTTTCATGCATATTTTGATTAATTGATTTGATTATGATTGATGAATGCTTAGAATTTTAATAATGTTTGATTTATTGATTGAGTTATAGCATGTTGTTTGATTTCTTAGAATTAGGTATAATTGAAGTCTGTGATATGATCTTATTTATTAATTGCTTCTATGATTATCTATTTCTAGAACTTGTGTTCAATCTTGATTGAAATTATGATTGAGAAAGTATGTCATGGATATATGTCAAGAATAAGTGTGAGGGACTATCTTATATAAAGGGTAATTAAAAAAAATTGTTTTCATAAAAAGAAGTGTTTTCATGATAGAGGAGAAGAGGTATTTCTGTAAAAAAAAAAATACCATTGTTGTCACTCTTTCTTTAACAAAAGGAGTTAGTAACCCTTGGAAAGAGGATAAGAGGCATGGAATTACAGAAATATTGTCCCTCTAGAAAAAAAATAAAAGAAGGAGTCCTTCTAGAGTGCTAGTAGCCTCAAAAATGG
>AWUE01013515.1:0-27389 GCA_001974825.2 Corchorus olitorius | reverse complement strand
TCTTAGAATTAGGTATAATTGAAGTCTGTGATATGATCTTATTTATTAATTGCTTCTATGATTATCTATTTCTAGAACTTGTGTTCAATCTTGATTGAAATTATGATTGAGAAAGTATGTCATGGATATATGTCAAGAATAAGTGTGAGGGACTATCTTATATAAAGGGTAATTAAAAAAAATTGTTTTCATAAAAAGAAGTGTTTTCATGATAGAGGAGAAGAGGTATTTCAAAAAAAAAAAAAAAAAAAAAAAAAAAATCCATTGTTGTCACTCTTTTCTTTAACAAAAGGAGTTAGTAACCCTTGGAAAGAGGATAAGAGGCATGGAATTACAGAAATATTGTCCCTTTGAAAAAAAAATAAAGAAGGAGTCCTTCTAGAGTGCTAGTAGCCTCAAAAATGGGAGTTAGTAACCCCAAATCATGAACACTTCGAGGTTAGTAACCTCAATTTTCTAAAAACAATTACCTTTGAAAATCTATTAAAATTCACAATGACCCTTGATTTATATTTATGACATTGCAATCTTTTGAGTAATGGAGAAAGAGAGGAAAACATGAGCCTATAGAAAGAAGTAGTTATAGAAAGTGAAGAATGGTAAGTGATTTAAGCTACTTTGATTATGGCTACTTAAGAATGATGATGCTTGTTGTTTCTTGATCTTTGGATTAAGTATTAATATTATTCTTTGTTATTTTGATTTTATGATTAAATTGATTCTTTGATGTATGTATGAATTCAAATTGATTTCTTGAAAAATTGGTTTTTGATTAACTTACACATTGATTTGCTAAGGGACTAGCAAAGTTCAAGTGTGGGGGGAAATATGATCGAGCCAAAAATAACCCTATTTTTATGGCTATTTTATTATGTTTTTGGATCAATTTATGCTTAAATATATGTTATTTTGTTAATATTTATGTTTTGAGTCTTTATGAGATGTGAAATTGATAATTTGATAATTTTCACTACTTTTGGAGCTATTTTGATGACTTTTTACACAGATATGAGCACAGTAATTTTGAGTATAGATTTGGAGATTCGAAGTTCGTGTTTGAAGACTTATTGAAGACAATTTGAAGATTTGAAGACCATTGAAGAATAATTTCAAGAGCAAGAATTGAAGAATGGAGCTTTAATTGCGAAGGATTGAAGACAAGCCATGAAGAAGCCCGGAAGCTAAGGAATTTTAGATATTTAATATATGAAAATATTCAGCCCATATAAATTATTAATTGGAATTAAAATCCCAGTTAATGACTCCTATATTCAAGGAAATATCCAAAATCCCGTAGATTCCCGATTCTAGTCCTAACAGGATTAGGATTCAGCGCAGTTTCGGTAGAAAAATCATAACTTTCTGTCCGTTTTAGGCCCGTGAGTAGGCGTTGGAAAGCTAACTCCGAGATCTACAACTTTCCTTTGAAATCCAAGACCCAGTTCTGCCATCTTCAAGCCCAAAAATGACGTCGAAGTCCCTGCACGAATTCAGCAAAATTTCAGGATCCTATTTTGACTTGGATTCTACTCTAGGAAGATCTTTAATCTAACTTAGAGTCTAAGTTAGACCCAAAAACGTCCTAGACTCCTTTCCTACTTAGACTTGGAGTCTTGGGGGTTATTTCCACTATAAATAGCCACCTTAGGTCTAGGTTTTTGATGTAAGTAGATCTAGAGATTTTATTTTGAAGAATTGTTGAAGATTTGGAGGAGAAAGCCCTAGGAGCCGCCGCCCCCCTCTTCTTCCCATCCGTAGATAAGTTTTTCTTCTTTTCTTTGGATGCTCACTCAATTCATGAGTGAGTAATCCTTTTCTTTTCTCCAATGTAGAATTTAATTGATCTCTTGACTTATATCATGGTGAGATTTTGTGCTTTTATATGAAAATTAATAGGGTAATTCTTAATATCTCTGCATGAATTCTATGTTGCTTGTTTTGATAGATTGAAGCTAGCACTTTCTTGATAAATTAAGTAGCATTAGCTAAATTAAATCTTGAAGGATCTTCGGATTTAATTGTTTGGTAGCAATTGGAAGCGAAGGATCTTCCTTCCAAGGGATTTAAGAATCTTTGACCAATTTTTAATTGCCATTGTGCTTGTAAATTACTAGATCTTTATGCTTTATTCTTGGTAATTATCACACTGGATCAAGAGGTAATTATTTAAGAATAAAAGGGATAATTCACACTGGATCAAGAGTTTTATCTAATTAAGGTAATTTAGGATTAAATTCCAAGCAAGTTATCCATTGTTTTCATAATCTTTAGATATCAATGATCCATGGTATTGTTGTCAAGAGGGATATTAATTTTATGTTGGAGGTTTCTTTTAATTATTTTCCCAAATCATCTTCTGCTTTCTGATTAATTGTTTTCTTAGATAGTTTTAATTACTAGTTTGATTTGATTTAATTTTACTCTCAAAATCTTCTTTATTTTATTTGTTTTGTTTTAAGAAAAGAATAATAACATTTCTCTCTGTGGGATCGACCCCTACTTGCCCTAGCTATCTTTAGTTAGTAATTGTTGAGATTTTTATTTTTATGATTTGCTTACGACCGATCAATAAACATGGAGTATTTTAGAGTTTAATTGATAACCAACTTTCATGGCAGTTTTTAATTTAAAATTATATAATATTTCAAATATTTTATTTGTTAGTAACCTAGTTTGTGTCTGAGTTAACTCGTGACACAAACTCAGGACTTGACTTTATAATTAGTATAGATAGTAAGGTATAGATATAATATATACAAGTTGATCGGTCCACGCTGACGCGTCGGGCATTTTTTGTTATAAATTTTGTTATTATTGTTTGAATATAGAAAGGATTTCGTTTCAAAAATTTGGAATTTTATTAGTATTTTGTGTATTTGTGAAGTAGTTTGCCATTTAAATGGATCTCAATTTTCTATATATATAACTTATTAATAATGGTGGTTGAGTTTTATAGCTGTAAAATTCATTTTTTGTTGATAAAATCGTAGCTTGTAATCCATTTCTTATTCTCGGACATTAACCTTTGCTACTTAAAATCTCTTCTTTCTCATAAATCAAATTAAATTCTTTCTATCACTATAGTTCAAGAAAGATGAGAGACGTTTTTATTTTTTAAAAGAAAATCATTAAATTAAAACAAAACCAATTAGTCTGAAGACTTTAATGAGTTTTACACATAAAATTACAGAAATAGCGAAATTAGGAAGAACAAAAGGAGGACACAAAGTGGGCAAATGAGTCTTCAAAGTGGCAAAAGACCCAAATGAATTGTGAGAAACTAATTGAGGGTCTTCTTAATAAATAAATAATACATAATTTGATGGTCAATAAATGCTTTCAGATTCAATTGGTTAAAAACTCTTGCAATTACAAAAAAGGGTTGGAGGAAAAGGAAATTGTAAGAAACTAACTGAGGGGCTTCTTAGTAATTAACCAAATGAGAAAAGACATAAAAGGACAAAAAAATGTTCAAACCGAGCTTCCTCATCTATTCTCAAAAGGAGCTTTTAGTAATATCCCTGGGTGTTTCAAATAATATTTAGTATATTAGTATATAATATATATATATATAGAGAGAGAGAGAGAGAAGGGTATAGATATAGATATCCATGATGCTAATTGAATTTGTCTACGTATCTATAACCAAGTAAATTTTTCAAATTATTTTACCTGTTTGAAGAAACAAATACTAAGTACTATTTAATTTTTTTTTCCTACAATTAAGTACTACTTAATAATTTTCTTTGGATTTTACTTAGGTCAGTTGATAAACCATTGAAAATTTTCAAACCGTTGAAGATGAAAATTTTCAAAGATTTAATTTTTTTAGTGTGTTTGATAATTAATGTCTAGAAATCACTTAATTTAAAATTTTCAATGAAAAAACATTGGAAATAAAAAAATAAGTCCGAGACTTTTTCTATTCAACAACACTATTTAAGGAAAGATTTGTTATTTATAATCACATTAATGTTATATTTTTTCCTTTTTATTAATAATCCTTTCCTTTTTAATTGTTATATCAATGATTTTTTAAAATTAAAATCATACTTTTCATAAAAAATATCAACAAGAATTTTCCCAATCAGAATATGTTTTCTACATTTCACATTTAATAACTTATCAAACAGTTTTTACACTACAAATTCAATACTAATAAGAATTCAGTGATAAAAATTTCAGTACTTATAAATTAACAAACATAACCTTAGACAAAGTAGATTTTGGGTTAACTTTTGTCTTAAATCAATTTGACCAGTCTTAAAATTGACCAAAGGCAAGAAGCAACCAGCCATCATCAATCTATACTATATTAAAAAGTACGTTCACCTGTAAAACTTTTGAATCGCCTATTATACCCTTATTTGTCAAATATATTTCTTAAATGCCATTACTTAATTATTATAGTTTTATTCTACTAAAAACTCTATTTTTATTCAATTAAATCTAATATTTTATAATTACTTTATTTTTATCATTTTACTATTTTTCAATAAAAATTTAGATATATTAAATTCTTTTAATATACAGTTTTATTCTACTAAAAACGCTATTTTTATTTAATTAAATTCAATATTTTATAATTATTTTATTTTTCCCTTTGTAATTTAAAAAGTTATAATAATGTATTATGATTAAAATTTGTTAATCCCTAACGTGCAATTATTTTATTTGACTTATAATTAATTTTTTGCTTGATAAATGTAACTCTTGTTGTGGGTTCAAATTTGATGTTTTACGTTGTTAATATTTTTCTTTGTGTGTGATAATTTCTTATGTTACTTTGATAGTAAAACCCGATGTATATACAAATGGGCTGGTCGGGTTGGATTTGGTTTAGGTCAGTTTTGGGTTAAGGAAATTTTGGGTTATAAGAGTTCGGTTAATTTTCAGTTTCAGGTTGGGTTGGGTTCGGATCGCTCAAATGTCGGGTCATTTGGGTTTTGCTCAATTTTGGTTCAGGTCTTTTTTCAGTTTTGGGTCATATGGTTCCGATAATTTCGGGTTTGAGCCTTCGATTTTTTAAGGATTTGGGTCAGGTCATTTTGGTTTCGGATTGAGTGGACTTTTTGGTCGAATCGGGTTGGATAAGCTTTGGTTTCATGTGATCGAGTCGAATACCCGCACTCGGATGAAATTTTGCCAGCTCTAATAATAGAATTCTTTAAAACAAATTGGGTCACGTGCAACGTGAAAGTAAGGACTAGTTAAATAAAAAATGAGTAAAAAGAAATTGAAAAAGAAAAATTCCAAATGTTTTCTTCTTTCTTTCTTCTACTGTGAGTTGTGAAGTTGCAACTTGCAAGTCCAAAACACCAATAACTGCCGCTCCCTCTGCTCATTTTTCACAGCCTTGGATCACACAGCAAAGCCATCTCTTTCTCTCTCTCTCTCTTTGTTTTTTCCCTGAAATGTCGGAAAAAATTTATTAATCTGACTCTGAATGAAGTCTTTAAAATCTGCAAAGCTATAAACAAATGATATTTTCAGTTTCAGCTTCTTCTCTCAGAATTGTCTAAAAGATGAGAGGCCCCTCTCTCAGTCCCAAAGAGCCTCGTCTACGCGTTTCTGCTTCTTCGTCGGTTCCTCTCTCTTTTCTTTTCTTCCATTTCGTTTTCTCATTTCAACTTCAAAGTTAATTTTCTAATAGTTATTGCTTCTGCTTTCATTTTTTAAGTTGAAATGTTGATCGACCTCTTTCGCGGCTGGTGTTTGTTTGACTAGAAAATGCATCGAGATCTGCTTGAATTTGGCTTTGATTTGCTTGTTTTACTTTGATTTGCGTCATAAATTTTGTAGATATTTGAAGCAAATTTCCTAGTTTGGCAGGTAATTTTGTGCGCTTTTTTTAGCTATTGAAATTGATCAAAAAGGAAGTAGATTGATTAATTATTGGCTAGCCATCTCTCTCTAACTTTAACTATATTAAGCTCTGAGTCTGAACTGTTTACATTAATTCTTGCTTCTATTCAATCTTAATTACTAAGGTTTGGTGGTAGTAATGTTTACTATTACTAGTATTATAATATATATGTGAATCGATTTTTAGTGTCTTTGCACCAGACAGAATATTTCGTGGAGTTAGTATAGTTTTAGAATATACGATGCTTTGTTAATTATAATTCCTATCAATGATTTGACTTCTTATCTGATAAAAACTTTGGACTCTTCTATCTTCATCATGTTTTAATTGATTTTTGAATAAATGAGGTATGCTAACATCTTTTATTAAAAGAGACTAAAAATAGATTTAGGATAAATAATGCTTTGCTGAATAAAGTTACTGTGATTTGACTTCTTATCTGATGAAACTTATGACTCTTCAACCTCCACCAACTTTTGAATGATTAATTAGGAAGTGAGGTATGCTAGGATTTGGATTAACTGAGAGTGAAATAAATAGCTTATCAGAAATTTAATAGTTATGAAAGCAAAGCTCCGTGGGATGAAAGTTAGAAATGAGGTCTTAACTTGGAATATACAGTGAAATTGTCGAAGCCAGAGATAGGAGCATGATTGGTGTACTTGTTTTATGCAAATACTCACTAATTTCGTGAATGGCTTGAATGTTTTGGAGATTTTTGCATTATATGAAGTTACTTTGCTTTTGCAAATCAGGTTTTAAATTGATAAAATTAATACACTGGGAATGAAACCATATGTACACCTTTTTCTATCCAAAGGGCTATTTGTATGAAGAACCTTTGGTTTTTCAGGTTTTACTTTTGTCTCTCTTTTGTTTGGTTTATGCACATGGACTGATATGCCTCATGATTGCATTTTTACAGTGAAGACACGACCAGAAGAGGGTTTCAAAGAAATAGGGTTTTTAAAGATGTTGAGAAGGCCCTCCATGTTCCCATTCGGTACAGGAATTGGAATTTCAAGATATCTACCTTGAAAGCTGTGTTGGTTTTAATCCTATTGGGAACTCTCTTCACACTCTTTCGCTCTCCTGCAGTCTATGTTTCAGATCGTCCATCCAATTTTGTATCTCGGTACATGCTATCACCAGTTTTTCTCTTGTTAACTATTATATCCAGGCTCTTGTATATTTTCTGTTTGAAAATTAGTCATGTTTGTGGTTGAGCATGTGTATGTATATGAGTGCATTTATATCTGTGCCTGTGTCTACCTGGCTATTTAGCTATCATGGGTAATAACCTCTATATTGTTTGCTTTTGACGTGGCCACCTTGAATTTCAAGTACTGAAAGGCCAGGAGAAGTGATTTTGCTGGCATATATGTTTATTACTCTGGTTTTTGAACTATTTCTAGTTATTCTAACATTGAAGTAGAATGTCATATTATCTTTACATGCAGGCCTGGTTTTGTTGACAGATGGATGAGAGATAGTGCTGCTGCAGATCCGCGTTATGTATCAATGTTGGATGTAAACTGGGATCAGATTTTGAATGTTATCGAGAAGCTGACAGACAGGGATGAATATCAAGGAATTGGCTTATTGAACTTCAATACCAGTGAAACTGATCAATGGAAGCAGCTGCTACCAGATGCTGAGCATGTTGTTTTGCAATTGGACTCTGTTGCAGACAATGTAACCTGGGAAACCCTGTACCCTGAATGGATAGATGAAGAAGAAGAATTCGAGGTTCCCACTTGTCCTTCTCTTCCTAGTCTTCAGATTCCTGGAAAACCACGGATTGATCTCATAGCTGTCAAGCTTCCTTGTGACAAGTCAAAAAAGTGGTCTAGGGATGTTGCACGTCTACACTTTCAGCTAGCAGCTGCAAGGCTTGCTGCCTCTTCTAAGGGATTTCACCCAGTGAATGTGCTTTTTGTGAGTGACTGCTTCCCCATCCCAAATCTTTTCACTTGCAAGGATCTTGTTGCTCGTGAAGGGAATGTTTGGCTGTATAAGCCCAATCTGCATAGGATAAGAGAAAAGGTTCAACTGCCAGTTGGGTCATGTGAACTTTCAGTTCCTCTCCAGGCTAAAGGTTAGCTTCAAACTAGCTTCTTCAAGATATTTGTTCCCAACTTCTGTCACTATTAACTTTTTTACACATTTAGAATAGTTTTAACTGTGGTAAGAAAGTTTTGTTGAGGAAATTTGAATGCATAGAGTCAGTGGCAGTGATTAATATGAAAATGAGTTTGTCATGCTAAACTATTGACCCTAATCATCTTTTTGAAATCTAAGTTAGATTGTATGTATAGGCATTCCAATTGCTGCTTCTAATCCCCACCCCCTCCCCCCTTCCTCTTCTTGGCCTCTCTCAATCTTTTCTATGGTTTACTCTATGTTATGCTGATCTGGATTCTATCTTGAAAATAATAAGTTGAAGTCCAGCACCTCTTAATGGTTCTGAAATACTATGTTTAGATGATTTTCCCAAGTCTGGAAGGCCTAACCTAACTGAACAATTTGAACAGAGTATTTCCATTCAGAGAAAGCACACCGTGAAGCATATGCAACAATCCTACACTCTGCTCATATATATGTTTGTGGGGCCATTACTGCTGCTCAGAGTATCCGCATGTCAGGTTCAACAAGGGACCTTGTGATACTTGTTGATGACTCAATCAGCGATTATCATAGGGGTGGCCTGGAAGCTGCCGGGTGGAAAATTTATACAATCCAAAGAATCAGGAATCCCAAGGCTGAACCAGAAGCATATAATGAATGGAACTATAGCAAATTCCGCCTTTGGCAGTTGACTGATTACGACAAGATTATTTTCATTGATGCTGACCTTCTTATTCTAAGGAATATTGATTTCTTATTTGAGATGCCCGAAATCTCTGCTATAGGAAACAATGCTACGCTGTTCAACTCTGGTGTGATGGTTGTTGAGCCATCAAATTGTACATTCCAGTTATTAATGGATCACATCAATGAGATTGAATCCTACAATGGTGGGGACCAGGGGTATCTCAATGAAATCTTCACTTGGTGGCATCGGATCCCAAAACACATGAACTTCTTGAAGCATTTCTGGGAAGGCGATGAGGAGGAGAAGAAACAGATGAAGACTCGCCTCTTTGGAGCCGATCCTCCAATCCTTTATGTTCTCCATTATCTGGGCAACAAACCATGGCTATGCTTCCGGGATTATGATTGCAACTGGAATGTGGACATTCTGCAGGAGTTTGCTAGTGATGTTGCTCACAAAACATGGTGGAAGGTACATGATGCCATGCCGGAACATTTACACAAGTACTGTTTACTTAGGTCGAAGCAGAAGGCACAATTAGAGTGGGATAGGAGGCAAGCTGAGAAAGGGAATTACACCGATGGCCATTGGAAAATAAAGATCAAAGACAAGCGGTTAAAGACATGCTTTGAAGAATTCTGCTTCTGGGAGAGTATGCTGTGGCATTGGGGTGAAAAAAACTGGACAGATAATGCAACTGCTACCCCATCACTTCCGGCTACCAACAAGGCATCTCTCTCTTCATTATGATTTTCCATATATATTTTTTTTCTTATTTTTCAACATATCTTCTGTGCAGATCAGATCACATATAGTTCCACTTGCACACCTTAGAAAAAAGTATATACATTTGAGTTCCATTCCATCCATCCAAATGGTTATCTGAAAATATATGTCAGTTTTCAACTTCTTCATTATTTCAATAACTTTTGTTAAAATGCATAGCTATTATTTCGCTAGTTTCTCTATGAAATTTCGGTTGTAGTTGTGTTTCCTCTCAATCTCATTACGTTATTAGGAATTGGAGTAATAAATAAATGGAGTACCATTGAAGTTGTCTAACCTGACCATTTCCACAAGACTTGATTTAAATGAAATTCTTTCCTAGAAGAAAAAATAGGGTAGTTTTATTTTTTTATAAAATGAGTAGTGGGTGGTTTTCCCAAGTAAGATATCAATTAAGAAAAAAATACGCTTTATGCTTATTTTGAGTCTACCGGCGAAATAGAGTTAAATTGGTTGATGATCAAAGTATTTTAACTAATTCTACCAGAGGCAAATTATCTCGGTGTTTTGAATGGGATCATTATATTTGAGATTTTCTCTTGCAAGTTTGAACTCGTGTGACTTCCATTTCTTGACTTTTTATCTTGAAGATAAAATGATACTTAAGATTAGTAGTGATCAATCTGAGACTACTTGAAGAAAATGACTTGAACATGCATAATTAGACGGTTTGAGTAAAGATTATAACAACAAATGGAGAATTTTACGCTTGGAAAAAAAAATAACAACAAATGGAGAACAAAAAATGCGTTTTGACTGGACCTACTAGTATAATCTTCCAAAATAATGACTACTACTTAATGCTAAGTGTTGCGCCAAAATCTTCCTGGGCAAATGCACAGATCGCAGAGAGGGGCGTGCCAGTCAATTTACTCAAATTGACAAAAGAATTAATGCAAGCTTAGAGAGTTTGAAATAAGATTGGATGAGACGATTGTATTTGTGAGATCTGGTTGTAAGTCACACCGAAGTGTCTCATACATGCAACCCAGACTTCTGCATGAGCGTAATCAGGTTTAACAAGTTTGAACAAAATAACAATGGATTGTTATTGCAAATGAGAAAATTACAAGAGAGGATTGTGAAGACAAGAGCCTTAAAAAGGAGTAGACAAGAGTTTAAGAAAACAAAAACAAAACAATAACTTGCAAGAGCAAGGAAAAAAAGCAATGTAGTAAGCGTAGAGCTTGAAGTGTTGTGTAGTTTGCGCTAGACAGGTTGTTGGTCCGAGATCTCTTCAACGTTGGAGGTATGTCTGCTTATATAGCCAAGGCTTCCGAGAAAATCCCTTTCATAAAGAGATTGTGATTGTCTTCAACCTTTACAAGCAAATTCTCGATACCACTCTAAATCCAAAAAACTAGGAAATTATGATCAATCAATTGATACACACGTAATTTCCTTGTGAGCGTGACTTTTCCATGACTTTAATTTGCCTTAACACGCCACAGCGTTAATTCTTACCCAAGGTGCAGCATAATATTGCTTGCTTCGAATCAAAACAAATCGTTTAACTTGGTCAAAGAATTTAACCTGAAGCAAATAGAGCTATTAAGGCTGAAGCAAAACGCGAGGCCGCTCATGGCAATAAGATATGGCTTTGAAAATGACTTTGCCCAAAAAACATCCAAATTATAAAACCACTAAAAGATGGCGATGGCTTTTATCAGGACCAGTGTAGCATTGGTCTTTTCTCACGACCACCACGTTGCCGAATCTCACGACCACCACGTGGCCTTTAGATTTTCCTCAAGTTTAATTAAAGTAAATATTAAATGCTTGACTATGTGGGCTTAAAATTATTTTTGGGTTGAAATTGGGCTTAGGTTTAAGCAAAAAGGCTTTTTCTAACCAAATGGTCAAAGTCTAATGAAATTTAAGATTGAATCTCAACCCTTGATCCATTAGGTCTGACCATTTTTACAAGTTTATCCCTAATTGTAAATTAGGGTATAAACATTGCCCCCTATTTCATTAGGTATGAAGCGTAGCAAAATTACCTGATGAAATATAATCCGAACGAAATAAAAGAAAGATTTGCAGTTTTATTTCAATTGGTGGCTTTCAATTTTGCCAAACTCAAGCAATTTTATTCCTTTTATCGCAACTTTGAATTTTGGAACAATTAAGTTTGCAATTTGTTGTCTTATCTGGTGGCTTTAGTTTTGCCAAACTCAAGCAATTTAAAGTAGCCAAATTTAATTTGACTTTAATGTCTTGTCTACTGAGCAAACCTTAGTCGGTTTAAAGACCAATAAAAACCCAAGGAGATAATAAACACCATTTAGCCATCTTCTTTGGCGTTAAAAATTCAATCTTATATTATTGTTTAAAACCAAACCCGAACTAGGAAATTGATGGTCCTTCCGACGCTCGCACGCAGCTGTGGAGAAAAAACCTTTGGAGTTCTTTGTCAAAACCATTGTGGCGTTGACATGGATTACCTATAGTGATGGATTTTGTCAATAAATAAAAGCCCAACCATGGCTTTGTAAAATTTCCCAATATGGCTAGATTGAAAATCCAACCATGACTTTGTAAAATTTCAACTATAGAAAAATCCAATGCCAGCCATCACTTATACTTCTAGAAAAAAAATTATCAAGGCCGAATTGGAAACAAATCTAACACGATTTTGGCTTTTGGAGTACATGCCAACGCTATGTATATATATATGGCCTAATGCAACGCCAGCAATTTTCATGAAAGTTAATTTAATGGAATATAACCCTTTGTAGTTTTATTTGGTGGCTTTCGATTTTGCCAACCTCAAATAATTTCATTGCAAATAACCAAATTTTATTTGATTTCAATACTTGTTTCCCTGGTAAGTCTTAACTAATCTCCAATTAAGGCCAAAGAAAACCCAAAAGGGAATTATTTAACGCCATACAGAAATTTTTCTTTGGCGTTGGAAAATTCCTCATGTCGCAAAACACATGGGAACAAGGAAATTGGAAATCATGTTGCCAATAACAAGTGGCGATGGAGAAGTCATTTCGAGGATTATCACCAAAAGCCTTGTGGCGTTGCCACAAGCTGCTTGTGGTTATGGAAAAACTTTTTTTTTATATAAGCCGCATTAGCTATTGGGGCGGCTAAGTCCTCCAAACTTTGAATTCGCTCCTCAATAGTATAGGCTAACAATTTTCTCAAGGTATTGTCAATCACCTCATATTTTTCTTCTTGAGTATTCATGGAATTTCTTCAATGATTGGAGAAAAACCGAGTGGCCCATACGGAACAATTGCATTAGGCCTAACAAGATCTTCCATGGCTTCTTTAATTCCATCATGCCTAGTCTGAAGACTTAAAATCATAGGCATGGGTCGGCCGTACTTATCTTGGCCGAGAAATCGAATAGTTCCCACTGATTCATCGTAATACCTAGCTTCCACGGCATTAGATTCTACCTTGAAAGGTTTGTTATCAGCATGCACGACCTCCACTTCGTTGCCGTTCCAAAACATCAAGAATTGGTGAAGGGATGAGGGAACACACCAATTGGAGTGAATCCAATCCCTTCCTAATAAAGCATGGTAAGTTGATGATGAATCTACGACAAAAAGCGCTGAGACGGATATTTTTGATCCCACCGTGAGATTTATTGGCAAAATTCCTCTCGTTTTGCTAATAGTGCCAGAATAATCACTTACCGTTACATCTGACTTAATTAGATCATCAGCACATTTGCCAAGTTTTTTCAATGAAGCATATGGGAGGAGATTCACGTCTGCACCATTATCTACCGAGATCCTATTTAATGGAACTCCATCAAAATGTGCTTTAATGTACAACGGCTTGATATGGCGAGTAGCACTCTCATTAGGTTTTAAGAATGTAATGGTTTTAGCTTCATTAACCTTGCCCCCCGAGCATTTCTCATCCCTGCAAGGTAAACGAATTTCATCTTCTGCATCACCATATGGGAAAGGCTCACTTAGATCCACTTCCTCGTCAATTTTGGTCACAAAAATGCAAGGTAATGTAAGAACATTGCAATGTAGTTTAACGGTGAACTGGCCAAAATTTATAGAATCTTCAGATTTCGCAAGGAAATCATCAGCTTGCATAGTTTTGTTCTCACTTAAAGCGAGAGTGGCCTCAGCGTAACTGTTAACACTTGAACCAACATTATTACTGGTATCAAGATCCATGTCATTGGTACCTTCTTCTTTTTCACCACTGGTATTTTCACAGAGAGCATTAACAAGATCAACAACATTAACATCATTATCTTTGTTGTCAAAATTATCTTGATCCATATCTCCATTCTTCTGTCTATTGAACTCATCTCGAGCCTTATTTAGAGCAATTATCATATCAGCCAAAGCATTAGTCCTGATGTCAAGTTCGGCTTCCTTTCTTTTAATCTTAGCCTCCCGTTCATCCAGCCTAGCTTGTTCCAAAACAACTTTGGCCCTCCATGGTTCTAGACCTGCTGCCACCAATTGCTCAAATGACATATCTGGCATTACTTTAAGTGTGAGAAGTACATCATTACTGCTTCCCTCCTCAACGCCATCAACATTGCTTTTCTGAAGTGTGGAGTTCAAACTGCCCAACTCCTCATTCATTTCCATCTCCTTCCTAGCTTTGGTCCTTCTTCGAAGTTCCTTCCGTCTCCATGTCTTTCTATTTCGCTGTAAAGGTGGACTTGGAAATTTGGGATGTTCCACTCTTTGCCAGGTTCCATATGGAACTCCATTTGCTGGCCTCACCATTCTTGGTTGGAATTTTCGAATGGCATAATTTTGACGGCGCTGAACTTCTTGATTAATAGATCTAGATCTATATTCTTCCTTTCTTTCCTCAAGCCATGGCCTTAATTCCCTTCCTGGCCTCATGGATCTTGGCTTTGTAGGGAATTTAACATATTCATCAGGCAGTGGATCAAATGAAATTGCCTTGGAAGTTGAAGGAACCATAGGGTGTGGCATTGCTTGCCTTGGCTTAGGATTTGCCAAATAAGCCTCCCTAGCCAATGCATAAGCCACTTGATCCCTTGGCTTCTCATTTGTATGTTGATGCGTTGACCCCTCTTGATCATTGTCAAAATTGAGTCTCCGGGGTATATTTTTGTTTGGTGCATGATTTTTAGCACGTGAAATCACATGCCTTGTTGTAGGTGGCGTCAATTCCACTTTCCTCCTAGGAGCCATATTCAACGCTATTGGTCTTGGAATTGGCCTGTCAATTCGGTTAGGTACAAAATCAACTTTATGAGGATTAGCATAACCATACCTTTGTTGCTTTGGTCTATCGCAGGGCTCTTGATCAAGATGGACCGCCGACTTTTTCTTGGCAGAAACCAAATGTTCTTCCTCTAGCACGTCATTGGCTTTCTCTTTTTTAGTCAATCGGCCAGTTTTTGGAAAATTAATCGATATTATGTTTACTGCAGCTGGGAAAGGGTCTTTATCAACCCCCATCTCTTTCTTCGGAGGCTCTGGAAACTTCAAGATTCCACGTTCAATTTTCTCTTGTACTATATTTCGAAATACTGTACAACTATTGGTGGAATGTCTCCACGAGTCGTGGTATTTGCAGTATTCTTTCCCCTTGATGCTATCAGGAGGAGGAATATTGTGTCCAGGAGGCAATTTAACCATCCCAGATTTGTAAAGATAATCAAAGATATCAGAAGTTTTTGAAACATCAAAAGAATAAGTGTGATTGCCATCATGTGGCTTCTTTTCTGCTTGCCTCTGATATGCCATTGCGAGATATTCTTGGGTTTGTGGATGCCTCATACCCGTCTTCACCAATGCAGGACATTCAATTGGCCTATCAGTCTTGATTTCGGCCACACCCAACTCATAATTAGGTTCTTGATAATATGTGCCATATGAAGAGCTTCTTCTCTCCAATTCTTCATGTAGCAACCTTTCATATCGAGCCACCTTTGTAGACATCTCATAGTAATCCCTGAACTCCATCCCTTCGAATTTCTTCCGAAGTTCGAGATCTAAACCATTTTGTGCTAGACGCACAAATTCTTGCTCTGGTAAAGCAATGCGGCAACGGTTCCTCAGTTTTTTGAACCTAGCAATATAATCCTCAACCGACTCTCCCTTTCTTTGGGACAATCTTGAGAGATCAACCATGAAAATCTCCGGCTCTGTTTTATAAAACTGAGTATGGAAAAGTCTTTCCATTTCCTCCCACGTCGTAACGGAGTTAGGTGGAAGATTAATGTACCAAGTGAATGCGACCCCTGTGAGAGAGTTTGGGAACAATCTCAACTTTTGGAAGCCGGTGTTTGCTTCTCCACACTGGATGGAAAAGCGACCCACGTGCTCAACAGTTGAAAGATCAGATGAAGTACCTGAAAAAATAGGATTAAAGTCAGGAATTTTGTACCCCTTTGGAAAAGGATACAACTGATCAAATGCTTCAGAATATGGTTTTTAGAATATTGGCCTTGTCATTCTTCTAAATCCGGGGCCAATTACATCCTGTATTATTTCCATAACCTGATTCCTGTTGAGTTGTAGTTGAGCGGGCTCTTCTTGACGAAAAGCTTCCATAACTGGAGCACGATGTGCAGGAGCTAACGCCCCTCTTTGTTGTTGTTGTTGCTGGCGTGGTGCAGCATAGCGATGGTTGTTACCATTGCCATTAACATTGCCATTACCACCATTCCTAGCTCCATTATGGCCATTATGGCCGTTGTGAATCCCTTGGTGGCCATTTCCCACGAACATGTGGTGGCACATAGACACCAATTTCAGCCTGATTCACTTCATTGACATTATCCGCAACTTCTTTTATGGGAAGAACGGGATCTTGCCTCTCAAGGACGTTATCAACCCCAAGTGGGGGAGGTGGAGCTTCCACATCGTCCATAGCAACATTAGCACCTCCTTGGGCAGGAATCATTTCTCTCGGGAGTTGCTGTTGCTGATCTGGCATTAGCATCTGGTTTTGCCCCCCAATTGGTTGGAGTCTTCCCATCAGCTCCCTGAAGTTGCTTTCTGTTCTTCTGAATGCTTCCCTTATGCTGCCTTCTGTTTGAATATGTTGATCCTCCATCTTCTTTTCGAACTTTCGTTCCATATCAAGTATCACGCCTTGAAAGCAATTCATGATTTCATTCATGAATATTTGTTGAGTTTCCGGAAGGTCAACGTGCTCCTTTTCACTTTCATGCCCACGCAAAGTCATGTTATGGGAAGATTCAACTTTCTTCCCCGTTTCTTTTGGAGGCATGATAAAAACCGTAAAAGCAAAATAAAAGTATCGAAAGATAAATAAAAACTTTAAAAAAACCAAAATAAGTAAAAGAAACTTGTAAACGACCAGAGAAATACGTCAAGTAAGAAGTCCTTCTTGGTCCCCCTGGGCGTGAAAAAAAAAGATGTTGCGCCAAAATCTCCCTGGGCAAACGCACGGATCGCGGAGAGGGGTGTGCCAGTCAATTTACTCAAATTGACAAAGGAATTAATGCGAGCTTAGAGAGCTTAAAATAAGATTGGATCAGACGATTGTATTTGTGAGATTTGGTTGAAAGTCACACCGAAGTGTCTGATACATGCAACCCAGACTTCTGCATGAGCGTAATCAGGTTTAACAAGTTTGAACAAAATAACAATGGATTGTTATTGCAAATGAGAAAATCACAAGAGAGGATTGTGAAGACAAGAGTCTTAAAAAGGAGTAGACAAGAGTCTAAGAAAACAAAAACAAAGCAATAACTTGCAAGAGCAAGGAAAAAAAGGAATGTAGTAAGCGTAGAGCTTGAAGTGTTGTGTAGTTTGCGCTGGGCAGGTTGTTGGTCCGGAGATCTCTTCAACGTTGGAGGTATTTCTGCTTATATAGCCAAGGCTTCTGACAAAATCCCTTTCATAAAGAGATTGTGATTGTCTTCAATCTTGACAAGCAAATTCTCGATACCACTCCAAAAAACTAGGAAATTATGATCAATCAATTGATACACACGTAATTTCCTTGTGAGTGTGACTTTTCCATGACTTTAATTTGCCTTTACACGCCACAACATTAATTCTTGCCCAAGGTGCGGCATAATATTGCTTGCTTCGAATCAAAACAAATCGTTTAGCTTGGTCAAAGAATTTAACCTGAAGCAAATAGAGCTATTAAGACTGAAGCAAAACGCGAGGCTACTCATGGCAATAAGATATGGCTTTGAAAATGACTTTGGCTAAAAAACATCCAAATTATAAAACCGGTAAAAGATGGCGGTGGCTTTTACCAGGACTAGTGTAGCATTGGTCTTTTCTCATGTGGTCGAATCTCACGATCACCACGTGGCCGAATCTCACGACCACCATTTGGCCTTTAGATTTTCCTCAAGTTTAATTAATCAAGGAAATATTAAATACTTGACTATGTGGGCTTAAAATTATTTTTGGGTTGAAATTGGGCTTAGGTTTAAGCAAAAAGGCTTTTTCTAACCAAATGATAAGCAAAAAGATTTAAGCAAAGTCTAATGAAATTTAAAATTGAATCTCAACCCTTGATCCATTAGGTCTGACCATTTTTACAAGTCTATCCCTAATTGTAAATTAGGGTATAAACATTAAGTATTAGTACCCAGTTACATAGCTTTAACAGTATGTTTGTTTGGGAGAAGATAGGGAGGAAAGGAATAGGATGGAAAGGAAGTAGGAAGCGAAAACCAATTTCCTTTGGTAGGAAGGAAATATACCCAAGGAAGAGAGATTATCATAGGAGACCATCCAATCGTATCAACAAATCAATAAACCGTGAAATTATTAAGATTTTTGACTATTAAAATTGTGCAATGTCAAATGAGTTCCTAAAATTTAAATACAATTTTAATATAAGTTTAAACTCCTTTTACGCGTAAAAGGTAAGTTTCCAAATTTAAGTTATTATTGGGATATAATTTTAAAAAGTTACTAAAATATTAATGATGGGTTCCATACTGGACATAGTGGGTCAATCCATTCACCTAATAAATACTCCTGGCCAAATATTCAAATTGGGTCTAAGCCTTTGGCAACTTGCTCAATTCCAATCTAAACCTTTATAGAGCTCCAAATTGGGCTCAAACATTATTAAAACCAACCAAATCGAATCTAAATCAAATAGAAACCAAGTTGTGTAACTCACACGCACCAATTTGCGTGTTAAAAAATTTTAAGTCGGCATTTTAAATGCAACGTGGCTATTTTTTAATTTAATGTCAGCCCTAATTTTTATTTTTTTTTTTTTCTTTTCTTTTCTTTTCTTTTCTTTTCTTTTCTTCTTCCTTCCCCACCCCTTTCTTAAATTTTCAATCCCTAATTTTATGCCAAATCTTCCAGATCTTTCTTCCCCAGAATAACAAACCAGCTTTCTTCTTCAAAATCTTTGGGGCCGAATATTCCAAACTTAATTTCTTTTAATATTGTTTGTAATTCATGAACCAAAAGTAAAAATCCCAAAAACCCTAATAAAATTTTTCCCTCCTAACATTTTTTTTTTTAAAATTTAATGAGAATTAATAAAATTAAATAGTAATTATTTTTTTCCACATGTCAGTGCCACATCACGCCGTTAGTAACGGTAATGGCACGTGTGTGTCACTGTCACAGTCCCGTCAAATTTAGGCCCAATTTGGTGTATCTCAAAAACGTTTAGACTCAATTTGGTTCACCTTAAAGGTTTAGACTCAAATCGAGCAAGTCACGAAAGGTTTAGCCCCAATTTGGACATTTGGCCAATTCCCCTTCTTGGCTTAGAATTTCCGGAAAATAATAATACTTGAATAAAAAAGCGAACCGACACCGTTTGAGGAGTGAGAACGGAATTCCTTCATTTTTGTTGTGTTTGGGTTTGGGTTTGGGCTTCGTTGTCTCTGTTTTCTCTCTGAGGAATTGCTTTGAATGACAGTTTTCTTTCTGAGAGCATAAGAAATTCTCTAATAAACGCAAAATAATGGATTTATTAGCTTCATCTTTCAACTTTAAACACTTTGCAACGGTAATCCTATCACCCCCACAACCCACCGCCACAAGTTGTAGTTATAGCTTTCGCAGCCCTCCAGGCTCTGCTCACAAGTTTCTATTTCCGGTTTGGGCATACCCTTTTGCTAGAATCCCAAATAGGTCCCCTTCTTCTTCATCAATTACAATCCACGCCAGGAAGGAAAACTCCAAGTCTGACTCTGACCCACTTTTGAAACCAACTATTGTTGAAGAAGTTTCAATGGACGAGGATGATGAGGAAGAAGAGCAGCTTCTGTTTGATGACTTTGAAGATGGTAAGTTTATTTTTACTAAACACCCAATTTCTGTCTCTCCTCCTCTCTCTCTCTCTCTCTCTCTCTGCTTTTATATTTATGCTGTATTTGGTTGCTAATTGCTAGTGAAACATTAATTAGTGGCATGGTCTCATGGGATGGGCTTCATTTATTTTTTGTTTCTTTGAAGTGTCAATGTCGTGTTGAATTATTTGCTGCTGATTGCTCATAATCATATTTTAGCTGTTTGATTTAGTACTAGGGAAGTTGGCAAATACAAAAACTCGATTAGTGGAGTTTTGAGCTAGAGCAAGGCAATTCAAGGCCAAGTGCAAATATCCTCTAAAGATTTCAAAAGATGTTATATATATGTTACTAGTAAATACAATAATTTGACATTCAAGTAGCTTGATAAAACTTTTTCTAAGTTTGGAAAAAAAATAAAACTTGATCATGCTTGAACTGTGCCTTGACTCTTGAGCTTTAAGTTATAGTGAACCTGATTATGGAGCTCTATATTGCTTATTCACCTTTTTTTTTTTTTACAATTTTAAAATATTGCTTATATGCTGAATGAATCTCTAATGCATAAATGCATTTCTTGGCTGTGTAGATGAATCAATGATAGACAATGATGATGATTATTTTGAAGAGGAGTATATAGAAAATGAAACTGAGCAATATGTAAGTTTTACTGCAAACAAGTTATTTACGACATTTCTCATGTTTTTGGTTCAAAGCTGACACAATTTGCTGAAAAAGTGCTCCTGTGTATTTGAAGGTTGGTAATGGAGCTGGAGGAGGAGGAATTTCTCTTGCTGGTACATGGTGGGATAAAGACGCTTTAAGATTAGCTGAGGATGTATGTCTATCCTTCGATGGTGAATTGGGTATATATGCCTTCAAAACATTGTCAAATTCCTCCATAAAAGTCCGCATCGAAAGACTAACAAATAAGTAAGCATTTGTTGACACATATTTTATGAGAAATTCTGGTAACTAGGACCTTTATTCTCTATTAGTAATATTTTTTCTTAAGAGGGATGCTGTATAAGGTTGCATCTTAGTTTATATTGCTTTGTTTACTTGAATCTATTAGTGATTCATCATAGGTTTGATATTGAAGGGATGCACATAAATTTAATGGGATTTTTTTGAAGATTTCCCATTTTCTATACATAACATTTAATTGAAAGTAGAAGCTACAATTTAGTGGTTAATTCAAATTTCTTACGGTAAGACTTGAGTTTGAACGAGTACTTGAGCTTTAACTAGGTAATTTTCCATTATCATGGAACTTTCAGTTATACAGCCATGATATTTGCTTTCTAAGGGCCCTTAGATAAATTTCTTGTTTTCTTTTATGCTATCCTAAAAGTTTAACTGGCAACATTAGGGTAAAAGTGCAAAAGTTTAAATCAGAATCACATTTTAAGGGGTGGTGTCCTCCCCTTAGCCAAGCAAAAGAGTAGAGCTGGTATGTGAAGGCAGATTTTGTGATGGTCTATTCCTTTACAAGATATCCAAAACGTTTCTTGACAGTTACTACCCAATTGATAAAAATGTATGAACTGTTCATTTGCCTTTACTCTGATTTTATTTTTTGTTTCTTTTGTTTCATTTATTGTTCTTGGAAAGCACTTCATTATGGTTCATTTTCTTCCAACAATAATAATCTTTCCCCTGGGATTCTGATTTAGAATGAGCTGTAACAGGTCTGGTTCCCCCAGCATGGAAGATGTTGAAGCTTTTTCTGTAAGCTATAGAGAAAAACTGGATGAAGCTGAGCTTGCTAAATCAGTGCCTGAAAATATAACCTTAGAGGTAATGATCAAAGACATGCCTTTCTAAATTGGCTAACTTGATTAATGGTATGATCTGATGGAAACTTAGTGCATGTACTTAGCCTTAGTTTAAGTACATTAGATGTTGGACATGGTCAATTCCTTTACTTTTGGAGCTGAAGTTAGTAGATCTGCCACCATCTATGGTGACTAATGTCATATTACTGAAATTTTATTCTGTTCATCAGATAAGATTCAGTTGTCAAATCTATAAATTTGTGTTACCTGCAGGTGTCATCTCCAGGTGTTGAAAGAGTAGTTAGGATACCACAAGATATAGAGTGGTTTAGAGATCGCTCTATGTATGTGAAATATGTGACTGAGGTAGCTGAAAGTGGTTCACTTTCAGAAGGTGATGGTGTTTTCAGGCTAATCTCTTTTGACATGGAAACAAAACGTTGCACTTGGGGTTTAGCAGATGTGAGAATAAATAGAGAAAAAGCAGGAAAAGGAAGACCACTTAGCAAAAAGCAGAAGGAATGGCGTTTGGAAACTAGCTTTGATTCTTTACAATTAGTCAAATTCTACTCTGAAATATGAAAATTTCTCTTATCTATTTTTTTCTCTCCCCTCCTGCATGTTGAAATAGCTAGTTGATACTTTTGTTAACATGATAATTCTGCATTTGAAATTCATGGCCCCTGAAATATAATTCTGTATTTAAATCTGCTGTAAAGATTTGTTCTATAAGTGTATATACATTGATAAATTTTGCTTAAGTCATTCGTTAATTATCATAAAAATGAATAGGTATTGATTATTTGTTGTTTACATACTTGGAGTGGGAAGTGAAAGGGGAAAAGCAAATATAAATGCATAGACAGTAGTTTAGTTTGGAATTTGGGATTTGGCAAGATGCGAGGAGGCCGTATTCTGGAGATTAGTTATAAATCTCTTGAGGTTGGAATTGTTCAAGTTGCAACATGTTTGTCGAGATGCAGGGTATGGCCAGCTCTTGGAGAGTTTACAGGTCTATTTCAACATGAAGGCTCTAATTCCACAAGTAAGATTTCTGTGTGGTTTTTCTGATGGCTTGCACATTAAGATGTGGTAGCCAGAGATTTTATCCTCATTTCATGATCCCCTCCCCTCTTTACAATAATACAGATCCTTGATCTTTATCATATGCATTGCATTTCAAGTGTTAGTAGTAGTTGACATTTCTTTCCCCAAGGGGACGCCCTGGTAGTTAGAGCTTGAGATTTCTTGTTAATTGGAGATCTCGAGTTTGAATCTTGTGGCAGGCAGGGTGGGGTTTATACTTTATAGGGATGGGAGAGGGCTACTTCCCATTGTGTAACCTATCATCTTATGGTCTTATGCAGCCAAAAAAAGGTAGTGATTTTCTTGTGGGGCATTTGGTAACAGAGTATAGATCCGATCCGATAACATGGTTGCTGCTTGCATGGGATAAAATGTCACCACAAGATCTAGAATGGTTCAAGGATCACAGCTGTTTGACTCTGGTTTCTTCTGAAAGTCACTCTCAGAAGGTGATGGTGTTCTCCGGCTAGTCTCCTTTTTCATAGAAGCAAAATATTTCAGGGGCAAAAATGATAATAGGGCCTTTGAGTTAGAGGATATGAATTATAAATACTAGCAAGGCTAACGGACAATGGTGTTAGCCAAGTAACAATCGGGGAGAAATCATATTTAACTATTTCGTCATTCTAATTGGTGATTGTAACCTCTCTTCACTATCCTTCCTATCCTAGTGGCCTTCTGATTCCCCAAATAAGATTTCCAACCTTGTGACTTTTCTGAGGGCCTGTTCTGTATTTTATTCTTATTTCATGGTACTTCTTACTCCATTCATGTCGCCAAGAGACCTTAATCTACGTCATAAGTATTGCTCTTGATTTTTATATGTTCCATGCATACTCTTATAATGCTATTCCTAATCATCAATTTAGAAATTAGAATAGAATACATCATAGAGTTAAAACTTTTTTTTTAATGTCAGTATATCAACTTTCATGTTTGGTTCAGGTTCGAGTCAATTTGGGCTGATTGGGTTTTGGCCATCATATAATTAGTTCAGGTAATGGTATATGGTTTAGACTGTTTATCAATCTGCTTGGGTTGGGTTTGTGGTGGAGTTGTTAGGTTGAGGTTGGTTTTTCTTCCTCTACCTGAGCTGAGTAGGAAAGGAAAGTTATGAGATGATGAAGTTTATACTTTACTTTATATATCATTTCTCTTTTTGGTTGTTTAGGGACAAAAAATGGAATATATGAGCGAGCTGAGCATGAACAGCAAGGGGCAAAGTATATCCGACACTTAATGATGCAAAGAAGCTTGTAAAAGAGGGACCTGGGACCCAACCTTTTTACTTTTAGTAGTTGGTTGTAATATCAGGAACTATTCTTTCTACTCATGCATTCTTTCCATCACTTTATCTTTTTAAAGAAAAAAAAAAAAAAAGAAGCTGTATTGCTTGTGCCTTGATGATGATGACACAAGAATTAGTTGCTACTTTGTCTTCATATGATTATTCACTGTTATCCAATTTGCCCTACTTCGTAGCTTCTTTTGCTTTTCTGGAGACCTCACCACCCTCTTTCATGTTTGGAACTTTGCATAATTTGAGCATGCCCCATTCCATTCTTAGTAAAGACAATATGCAAATATTCAAATTGATGTAAATTTTTAAGGCATGCTGTTAATTTGAGCTTAGTGTCATGGTTTTTTAACAACTTGGTTATTTTGCTCTCAAAAGTCTAGCATTGTGTTGTGTTTGGTTGCAAAGGAGACCAAAAGGAGTATAATTGTTTTTGGCTTATTAGATATTTTGGCTTCCTTTTTCTTTTCTTTTTTTTTTGGGCAGGAAGACATTAAAAAAAGGACAATTAGTCATTCAACTTTCAAATTTGCTTAACCCTTTTGGACTAAAATTGGTACGATTTCATCAAATTCCGTCTAATTGTTAACAAAGTTGTATCAATTTCCGTCCAAAAAGAATTAACGTGTTCCTTTTTTACAAATTCAGGTGTGTAATTGACAAATATAGAAATTCAACAATTAATTTATCCCTTTTTTACAAGTTCATATACCAAAATGTCTATCAAGCCAATTGTTTCTTTCCTTCCATTTCCTTTGTTTTCATAATACCCACTCCACCTTTCTGTCATTTGCATTCCATATATTGTTCTTATGTTTCCCTAATTGTATGTGTGACTTTAAATATAAAATTTGTAAAGCTCCATCATGTCTAGCTAGCAGCTTCTAGATGCTTGTAAACCAGCCTGAGCTTTCCTAGGATTCTCATCCAAATTTTATCTTTTGCCAATTATATAGACACAGGAAATTATTAACACCAAACGGCTAACGTTGATCCTTTTGATTCAGATGCTCTATGTCTCTACCACTACTAAAATTCATTCTCCAAATACAATCTTTTTTTTCTACGAAATTCAGTCTAGGTGTGCAATCTTTATATATATACTAGTTAAAGCACGTGCGCTGCACATATGTTAATAATTGATAAATCATATATTTCACACATGCGTACTTTTCATTTTCATAAATTTTGATTAATTAATCATCAAAATCTGATCATTTAGTTTACAGAGATTTGAAATAATTAATCTCATTGAACGAAAAAAAAACTTAAATTATTATACAATTATGGTTATCTTCAATAATGAAGGAAGGTTATCAATTTTCTTATTTGAATTTACTAAAAAAACTATAGGGCTATTAAGAACG
The DNA here is from genome assembly GCA_001974825.2 of Corchorus olitorius. NCBI lineage: Eukaryota > Viridiplantae > Streptophyta > Magnoliopsida > Malvales > Malvaceae > Corchorus > Corchorus olitorius. Next base: position 2,160 of record AWUE01013515.1, on the reverse strand, counting down.
AAAGTTAAACATTAATCAATTAAGAAGGTTATCGATCTCTCATGCAAAAAAAAAAAGAATAAGAATAAGATTATCAATTTCCTCATCAAATGTTCATTAAAAAGCTATTTAAGTTATCAAAGGTTTTTGAATGTTATCAATAAATTCTTTTTTTGAGATAAGAATCATTTTCATTTCTTGAAGAGATTGAGATTACAAACGCACAGGAATACCCGTACAGCGCTGCATGATTAGCTACATTATCGAAACGCTAATCTATGAGCCAACAAACTACCTACCTACTAAATAAACAAACAAATTACAAACAAACTCACATTCCGTGAGAGTTGAACCCAAGACCTCATGGTCTGGGTAGGCTGGAACTAAGAGTCCAGTACTCTACCACCAGGCCAAATGCCTGATGGCATGTTATCAATAAATTCAGTAATTAACCTTATACTGTTAGTAATTTTAGTAGTCTTTTATCAATAATGGTATTTGCCAATGTTCTTCTTTAATTTAAGATTGTTAAAAAAGTTATAAAGGTTATAAAAATTTTTATAGTATAAGGTAATTTAGTAACCTAACATCTTTAATAAATTTAGTAGCATTTTATCAATTTAATGAGGAGTATAATTTTCATATCTAAGATTAGTAAAAAAGTTACGAAGATTATAAAAAAAAAAAAAGAAAAGAAGCTATAGTCCTATCAACAAATTCAGTAACTTTATGTTTTTATTACTTTTAATAATTTTCGTCAATTATGAATGTTATTAATCTTGTAATCTAAAATTACTAAAACAATTATAAAAGGTATTAAAATAGCTATAATGCTCTCTACAAACCTAATTGCGCTCTCGGATAATTTTAGTAACTTTTTATATAAAAAAAAAAGTTATGAATCTTCTTACTTAAAACTATTTAAGATCATATCAAAATAACTATAATGTTCGCTATCAAATAAGTTTTGAATGCTACTACTATATTCTAACTTGTACAAAAAAAATCCCATTAAAATCACTTAATCCTAATTAATCCATAGTGGGGACGGAATACTAAATACTTTTAAGGTTGTTTCCTTCCTCTTTTCATCTTTTTTTTTTCTCTAAACCCTTTTTTGAAGAACTTCTCACCAATATTCATGATACGTAGGAAAATTTATTGGTTTAACAATTGAAACTTATCTAAAATTTCAAACTATGAAGCTCTTGAAATGGATGAGAATCGCCTTTTTATTTTTAATTGAATGCAGCAAGTATCGTTTTTGGAATATAGAAAGCTCGATTTTTCTTTCTTCTCCTATTTTTGGATTTCATATTCTTTTGCAAAATTAATTCGTTTTCACCTCAAATTAAATCTTTCGAAATTTTTTAACATCAATTAAGGCAAAGTTGTAAAGAAACTTACAATATTTTTTCTTGATTTTATGTTACATCTATTGCATTTTATTATTACTTTATGTTTAATTAGATAAATTTAGTTAGAATTAATCCAGTGTTGTTACATAGATAGTATTATTAATCAAATATCAAGTGACATGTTCTTTATTAGATGCATAAAAAAAGACGTTTTCGGACCAAGGCTTATCGAGTGACATGTTTTTTATTAGATGCCTAAAAAAGACGTTTTAGGACCGAGGCATGATGCTATCAACAAATTTAACAACCTTAATTATATTCTTAATTGATATCTTACATCTTTAGTAAGTAATTAATACTGATTTTCTTACATAAGTAACCCCAAAAAAAACCTTTAGAGGTTATTAAAAAGGCTACGATGCTATCAATAAAAATTAAGTAACCTTAAATCCTTAGTAACTTAAGTAATAAGATAGTTATCAATTCTCTTACCTAAAATTACTAAAAAACTTGTATTGGTTATCCAAATTCCAAAAAGGTATTTTACAGTCTACTATATTTTTAATAACCTTACATTATTAGTAATATTGGTCGCTGATTAATTTACTTATCTAAGATTACTTAATTAAAAGGTTATAAAAGTTATGAAAACATTATAGTACTACTTTGATTCAAATAATCTTACATCCTTATTAATTTTAGTAACTTTTTATGATCAATAATGAAGGTTACCAATTTAATTACTTAAATAATCTACTAAAAAGGCTAAAAAAAAGTTATTAAAATTGTATTTACCAATCCTTACATTCTTAATATTTTTTTT
>AWUE01013514.1:0-58250 GCA_001974825.2 Corchorus olitorius | reverse complement strand
ACACTATAAAGATACGTACAGTACTGATTTTCTTATCTAAGATTAATTACTTAAAAGGTTATGGAAAACATTATAGTACTATCTAGATTGAAAGAACCTTACATCCTTATTAATTTTAGTAACCTTTTATCATCATAAAGTGTTACAAATTTCATTACTTAAATTTACTAAAAATGCTATAAAAGTTATTAAAATTGTATTTACCAATCCTTATTTTTTTAATAACATTAGTAAACTTTCATCAACAGTGAATATTTGCCATTTTTTTTTCTCAAAAGTTACTGAAAAACCTATAATGATCACAAAAGAGGTATAGTACTATCCACTAATTCAATAACCTTACATCTTTTGTGATTTTGGTTATCATATTTCTTATTACATTTTTTGTAATTTTGATTATCATGTTTCTCCAAAATCTCACAATTCAACCAAACATACCCGGACCTGTAAGTCAAATTTCCATATAAGGTTATAACTTATAACTAAACTTAATGCAACATAAGGAAGTATAAAATTAGGTGTACAAAATTGGTTCCTAGTTACTAATCCATATGTCCTTCATTTTTTTTTAGGTGTATAGTAGAAATAATTTATATACTATATGCGTATCTTTGGCAAGTTGAAGTAAAATTAAAATTGATATCTCGCTATAACTCTACCAAATTAATGAATGATCAATGTGATCTAAAATAACATAGCAAAAATGGTAATGATCTTATTTAAGGTTACAAAAAAAAAGTCATATAATGATCATTAAAAAGGCAATTATACTACTTTCAACTAATTTTTTTTTAGATAACTTTCAACTAATTTAATAACCTTACATTCTTAGCAATTTTGGTTATCAAATTTCTCATTTATGCTTACTAATTAGAAAGATAAACTATAGTATTATATCAAGAAATGTAGCAACCTTACATGCTTAATAACTTTATCAATGGTGAATGTTATTAATTTTTTAAGTCTAAGATTACTAACAAAGTTGTAGTGAATAAGATACAACACATTATTATTATATATAAAACTATACCAAAAAAAGTAGTTGAACATTAGTGGTTGATTTATTAAATTAAATTAGATCAATGTCAAACAAAATTTCAAAATTATAAAAGATATTAAGATCCGATTTATTTATTATTAAGGAAACATTATTTCTTTTTTTTAGCCAACAAAACAATATTTCTTTTTAGTCAATTACGTTTGCACAAATACCTAAGAACTTTATCTCAAAAAAAAAACAAAAAATACCTAAGAATTTGAATTAAAAAAATACCTAAGAATTTAATTAATGTAAGTATTTCAGTTATTATAGTATTACATTTAATTAATGTAAGTATTTTAGTTATTATATATATTACATAGGAATTAAAAATTAATTGAAATAAGGGTGCGGTAAAAGAAATTATAAATTTTAATATAATAATATATTTAATTTAATTGATAAATGAAATTACATATTGAACCTTAAAAGTTTAATTTGATAAATACATGTTTACTAAACTTTTAAAATTAAAAAAGGTTATTTTAGATATTTCAAGTCAATGGTTTTGAAGTTTAGACTTATATAATATATATATATATATATATATATATTGTATATGTAAAATTCTTATTGTCTTATGATTTGAACTCGAGACTCTTGTGTTTGATTTATTCTCATAAGAACATGATCTTTAGCAAGTCTGGACATAATTTATAGGGTAAATTTGTTTAATTTTTATGACTACTTTATGATAAATGACTGCTTAAATTCTCTTGAAAATATAGAGTTGAAGCAACATAATCAGGAAAAAAAAAGGCTAAGATAGGACAAATGACATGAGAGTGACTTTTCCATGGAAGAAGCAAAGCTAAAAAGTTTTTAAACTCATTATGTATGTATTGGAAAGTAATATTTGTGAGAAGACTTTTTTTTCTTTAGTTAAATCATTCACTTCAAACATTCTAATCTAAATTGTGTTGGATAATTGGATTTGTAGTTATTATTAGTAAACTAACCTATTCACCCTGGTTCAGTTCAGGGTGGTTTCTTCAATGATCTAATTGTCTTTGAAGGTTTCTTCAATGATCACCTAGACTCTGATAGTGACAATTTCCTAATGCTATCGATATATTCTATGTTTGTTTTTTGTAATGAACCTTGCAATTCAACTTGCAAACATTTTGTCTCCATCCTATTTTTATATTTTAAAAAATGCTTCATATAAGGTTTTACTATATGTATTGATCTATTACATCACAACAATTGTTATGTAAACGTATGTTTGGATCTTGATGTTTGACATGCTTGAAGTAATTTTAAAGGAAGAAAACAAAATTCATTCGAATGAATTAAACGAAACAATTCTTCGTATTATTATTACCACACTTTTGTAGAAATGACTTGAATTGCTAATTGAAAAAAAAAATAATTCGTTGAGATGTGGTTTATATTATTAATCCTAGATGTAAAAACGAAAAAAATATATATTTAATTTAATATGGATATATACGGATATTTACAGATAAATTGAGGTATCGATAAATATCGACAGATACACGGATATATCGATGGATATCCGGTGACATTGAAATTTTTTTGCATATTTATATCGAGGGGTACAGATATCGGATATATCGACGGATATTTAATTCCATAAATATATCATTAAAACAGTTATAATGGTTCAAGACTAATAAGTATAGATGAAAATATAATATGTTACAATTCTCTCAACAAATACTCTTTAAGAGGCTTGAATTTATATTCTCATGCTTAAGACTGCTTAAGTATTTCTAAATTCTCCAAAGCACATAAGTATAATTTCAAGAATCATTAAAGAAAATTTAGAGACAGTAAAGATTACAATTTCTTTTTTTTTTTTGGTACCGAAAGATTACAATTTCATGAGAGTATTCTAATCATCATCATGTATCAAGAAGTGGTGACCATAATATTTATCATTATCATTTATAGCTCTGTTTAATTAACATAGTAAGCTTTCTTCTCAATCATTTTCAAAATAAAACAAAAAATTAATACTTCTACTACAATTTTTTGGTCAAATTTTTAACTAAAAAAAAGGAGTAAAAAGCACTTGAACTATAACACGTTTTTTGGGGAAAAAAAGAACTTTGAAATATTTGAAAGCAATTTGAGCCGGCGCGTGGTGTCTACCCATGGGCTCCACCTTTTAAATGAGGCGCGTGTGATTGATTGAAAAGCGAAAAGAAAAGAGGTCAGTGAAATTTGAGGACGGCTTCTCTCGTGACTTTCTATGGTAAAAAAAATAGAGTATTGCTACCTATCTCTCAAATTTGTCCATTCATTTGACTGTGACGTCTCATTAGAAAATTTAATATATTTTCTAAAACTATATTCAATACTAGATTAAAATTAAGGGATTCACTTTATAAACTCTCCGTATTTATAATTAGGGGTTAAACATAGATTTAATTTATTATACCTTAATTATTAGGGAAGCTAAATCTGGATTTAATTTATTACCTTATTATTATGAGGGACAATTTGGAGGGTCAAAAAGAATTATCTCAAAAGGAAGATTATTACTATCTGACCCTCCAATTTGTCCCTCCAATTGACCCTAGTGACGTATCATTAGAAAACTTACTATATTTTCTAGAACCATATTCAATACTAGGTTAAAATCAAGGGATTTACCTTATAAATTCTTCGTATTTATAATTAGGGGTTAAACTTGGATTTAATTTATTACTACCTCAGTCTTATATTATCTGTCCCTTTAAAGTCAAGTTCCCTAATTTTGATTTGTAATAAAAAAATTATTTAAAAATAAATTTTAAAAAATTATATTTAGATTAAATTAAGTTTTAAGCTATTCAAAAGATATTTTTTGAAAATTTAATTGTATATATATTTTTTCAAAGCTAATGAGATTAGCCCTATATAAAGTATAGTACTATAAATAAGGTAAACTATAAAGCTTCCAAAAGAAGATTCCATTCAAATTCTCCGCTCAATCATTGGCCCGTGGGTTGCACGTTCTACGGATGCGAGTCGGAACAAAAATTGAACTCAACTAGCATGGAGCGCCAAAAGTTCAGCCGTAATACAGACTTTTCCATGGTTTGACTTATTGACTACTGCTATAAAAATTCTTAGACTTTTTAATTTTATCCACTTCGTTTTTCTTTTTTCTTTTCCTTTTTTTAAGAATCTTTTTTTATCCACTTTAGAAGATGCCATGCGGGATTTTTTTTCGAGGAGATGCAAGATTTTTTTTTTAATTATCTCTATATTATCATTCTTATTATTATTATTGTATTAATTTTTTTTAGATAAGAATCATTTTCATTTCATGAAAAAGATTAGGATTTCAAACGTACAGGAATACCCGTACATCGCTACATGATTAGCTACATTATCGAAACGCTAATCTATGAACCAACAAACCCCTACCCAGTGAAATTTCATTACAATTCAAATAAATCTCTATGGCCAAACATCTAAATGAGAATTCAACAAACTATACCATAAATAAACTATCTATCTACCAAATAAACAAACAAATTACAAACATCTAAATGAGAATTCAACAAACTATACCATAAATAAACTATCTATCTACCAAATAAACAAACAAATTACAAAGAAACTCACATTCCGTGAGGGTTGAACTCAATACCTCATAGTCTGAGTAATCTGAAACTAAGAATCCAGTATTCTACTACCAGACCAAATGCCTGATGGCCAAATTAAATTTTTATTTTTAATTTCCAGTATTGCACAATTAAAAACTACAAAACAAAAGAATGAGAAGAAGAAAATATAAAACTCATAAAATTTTTCATAGATAGCACATTTTTGTGGGAATCATAAATAGCACTTTTAAATATTCACGAAACTTTTTTTTTTTTGAGGAACACGAAACATTTTTTTAAGTTAGTTTTCTTTTAGTTTAATATATGGCTATTTTTATTAAAAAATATTACTGATTACATAAAAATTATAAATAGGAGTAGCAGCACCAATCAAGCTTAGCAAAAAATTAAAGTATCGTTAGACATTAATGTGAATAAATGTAAGGCTGATTTTGATTTCCCAAAGCGCTTGTAACAATAATAATTTTATTTTAACCAAAAAACAATAATAATTTTATATTATTATATTTATATTATAATAATAACTCATATAAAAGAAAAAGTAAATTTTGAGTAGTAGTATTTGTATTTGTTTTTGTTTTTTTTTTTCAAATCAATATCTATATTTATACTATATATAAAAGTACGAGTTTTGTAAAACTTTTGAATTACCTATTATATCCTTATTAAACTTTTAAATCGTCTATTATACTCCTATTTTTTGAATATATTTCTTATATGTCATTATTTAAATTTTTATAATTTTAGTCAACTAAAAACACTATTTTTATTTAATTAAATCTAATATCCATATAGCTATCTTATTTTTACTATTTTAGTATTTTACTTTTATAGTTAATCAACTAAAAACTCTATTTTTATTTAATTAAATCTAATACCCTTATACCTATTTTATTTTTACGATATTACTAATTTAATTTAAAAGTTTAGATATATTAGAATTTTTAAAATATATTTCTTAAATGATATTGTTTAAATTTTATAGTTTTTTCTTACGGGTGAGATTATTAGTACGATAGTACAACCTAATAGAAAAAAATTGTCAAGAAATTACTAATTAATTATTATTATTTATTCATTGTGTAAAAAGAAACAAATTACTAATTATAAATTTATTATAAATTATTCCTAAAACTGATTTTAATACTTATATTCATATAATGAAGTTTAGCAAATTTTAATAAAATTATAACAATAGTATAAATTTTATTGAATAAATGATAATTTAGAATGGTTAAAATTATTTTTATAAAAAAAAAGAATGGTTAAAATTATAACAATTTGGATTTTATTAAATAAAACATAATTTTAATTTATAATATTCTTGGGTAATTCGGGTTATGGGTTTGTCGGGTTTGAATAGGACAGGTTCAAGTTGTTTACTTTTTCTGGTCAAATCGGGTTCGGTCAGTTGGATGTGTTATCGAGTTTGGATCAAGTTTTAACTGCTTTATTTATAATTAATTTCAATTATTATTATTTTTAATTTAAACACAATAGGTAACCTACAACCCATGTGGAAATGGAAGAAATGGAAATGAAAACTAGTACTATAACAAGAATGTAAAAAAGACAGTAGCCAGCTAAGTAAACGGTAACAAAGGTCAAAGGAAAAATGGCAACAACAACTAGAAGTAGGGCAGCTCTGGAGCTTCCAGGATTCTAACGTCTATAAATCTCATCTCTTTAATTATGGCAATTTCCATTCTAAACAAATCAGATCTCTTCTCCTTCTCAACTAGAAAACCAAAATAAAATAGTAACTTATAATAATCATAGCCTACCTTTTTGTTAAAGGAACCCAGAATTCACGTGCTAGCTGTAAGTATATGTAACAGAATTTGGTTTTAAAAGTATATATATATATATATATATATATATTCTTTTGGGATAAAGATATCATTATCATCATTGTAAATTTGGTTTGGGTTGTTGGGTTTATAAATACTCTACTTGTAGTCAAGAAAAGAGTAATTGTTGTGTGTAAAGTAAAAGAGTAAAGAGAATTAAAAAAAAAAAAGAATGGGTAGGTGGTGGATTGGGATTGGGATTGGGATTGCATTGGTGGTGGTGGGTTGGGGTTTGGGAGTGAAAGGGTATCCAGAAGAGGATCTGGTAGTGAAGTTGCCTGGTCAGCCTCCAGTTGGGTTTAAACAGTATGCTGGGTATGTTGATGTGGATCACAAGGCTGGGAGGAGCTTGTTTTATTACTTTGTTGAAGCTGATCACCACCCTCACAACAAGCCCCTCACTCTTTGGCTCAATGGAGGTTTGCTTCTTTCTCTTCTTGTTTGCTTTTTCTTTCTTTTACCTTTAGGACAATTCTCCCACTTGTTTTCTACTTGTACTTACCTATGCTTTGGTATATGATTATATATGATTGCTTCTTTTCTTAAAGGGTATCTTTTCTATGGACTATGGACATAATTAACATTGCCTTGGGATAGATATACACTGCATAACATATCAGTTATGGCTGCAATGCAATGCATCCTATAAATTTATGGTTGCCTTCCACTTGATTTGCAAACATTTTTGTTTGAATTTCTTGTAATCATATTCATTACTATTTAATTTAAGTCTTATATTTTCATTACTATTTCACATTTGTTAAGACACTACTCTCCTCATATGTTGTGCTCTTCAAATTCCCATTTCCAGGGCCAGGGTGTTCCTCCATTGGTGGAGGTGCTTTTACAGAATTGGGTCCATTTTTCCCAAGAGGTGATGGCCGGGGCCTTCGAAGAAATTCAATGTCATGGAATAGAGGTCTGTATGTTTATAGCATTTAAATCAACTCAACTTCAGTACTTGATTATCCATGAATTCAAAAGTTATAGACTTATGTCCCTTTCTTTTTCTTAACAGCATCAAATCTCCTGTTTGTTGAGTCCCCTGCTGGTGTAGGATGGTCATACTCAAACACATCCTCAGATTATATTCGCGGGGATGCTTCTACTGGTAATCTGATTACATATAAACCAAATCGTTTTCTCTTCTTCAACCGTTTGTTGGATAAGTTCTTGCAACATCTTCATTGATATAAATTCAAATTTATTGTTTTGCTCAAAATTGATCTTATCTCAACCTCTTTTTCTTGGCAGCCATGGATATGCACATTTTCATGATGAAGTGGTACGAGAAGTTCCCAGAATTTAAGTCCAGAGAATTGTTTCTGACAGGAGAAAGTTATGCAGGTTCGCATTCGCAATGAAATTCCTTTTTTTTTTTTTACCTGATATACTAGTTATCTAATAGTAATTGTGAGGCAAAGCTTCTTTTTTTTTTTTTTTTTTTTTTTTTTTCTGTTTTGAGATTTGATAAGTTCTCCTGGACATGAAAAACGAGAGGAATCTCAAGTATTATAAAAGGAAAAACTAGAGGAAGTCTATCACACATATCTGAAGCAGCTCTTTCTACCAATCCCTTAACCCTTTTTAGAAAATCCCAGCCATCATTGCAGTTTTCAACAATATCTGCCGCTTAATTTATTTCCAAAGAAATGTTTATTTATTGAAACACTTTGGTGCTTGACTAATCTTCATGCTTCCACATGGAATATAGGTTGTAATAACAAGATTCTATCTAAGTATTGCATATGTGAGTAAAATTTTCTTGCCTTAAAAAAATAGATGGAAATGATCTGATAGAAAGTGTAAGTAGTGTGGTACTTCAGGAGCAATCAGAAGATTCATAACAATGTGAACCAGGGCTTAGTTTTGCTTCTTTTATGTTACTATATGTATCGGTTTTGCAGTTTTATACATGTTATAAATGTTGTTGTACAGGACATTACATACCACAGTTGGCTGATCTTCTACTAAATCATAATGCACGTTCAACTGGTTTCAAGTTTAACATCAAAGGAGTTGCTGTAAGAAAACCTTCTCTCAACCTATGTTCTTTGATAAGAAACTAAAATGAAAATACAAAGAAGACATAATATTAAGGTCTTATGGTTCTCCTTGTGATTTGTTCAACATCTTTACTTGGCTTACTTTTGATTTAGATTGGGAATCCTCTTCTCAGACTTGATCGAGATGTTCCAGCAACATATGAATTCTTCTGGTCGCACGGGATGATTTCTGATGAAATTGGCCTCACCATTATGAATGAATGTGATTTTGAAGACTATGTCTTTGAGAGTCCTCATAATGTTTCACAGATGTGCAATGACGCCATAGCTGAAGCGAATAATATTGTTGGCGAATATATAAACAATTACGATGTTATTCTGGATGTTTGTTATCCATCCATTGTGGAACAAGAGCTGCGATTGCGGAAGATGGTATACCTCTTTTTCCTTCAGTTGCTCTCTTTTTTTTTTTTTTTTGTTACCTTTGCAGTGATTCATTTTCCTGTGCAGGCCACTAAAATTAGTGTTGGGGTTGATGTTTGTATGACCTATGAAAGGCGTTTCTACTTTAACCTTCCTGAGGTTCAGATGGCACTTCATGCGAATCGAACTAAATTACCTTATCCGTGGAGTATGTGCAGTGGGTAAGTGAATTCATCACTCTCTTCATCTTTTGAAATAGTGATCGCCAAAGGATAAAATGACTATACATTGTGTGACTTAAAAATGCATCATCTCTTGTCATGTTTTTTGGTCCCTTTTCATGTCTCCTAAAGACTAGCTGATACCTGCTTCCTCAAAAGGTTGTGTCGACTAATAATATCCTTCAACCTTTTTGTTTCGATGAACTGTCTATAAAAGGGCTAGTCTTTCTGTTAAATGTTCACTTGCCTTCTTGCTTAGCTTGATTTTTAACATATTTTGTTCTTAAGCTTTCTAAAAGTCCCATCTGTAAAGTCCTCCTTATGATCATATGCTCATTTATGAATACATTAATACAGGGTTTAACTGAATTTTGTTTGTTTTCTGGAATTGGGCAGTCAGTTGAATTACAGTGATACTGATGGTAACATCAATATCCTTCCTATTCTCAAGAAGATTATCAAAAATGGTATTCCTGTTTGGATATTCAGGTAAAATTCAAAACATTATTATGGATTAAAATCTTGTTTGAATCTCATACCTCATTTCTGAAACATGTACTGTCAAAATTAATCATTGCAGTGGGGATCAAGATTCTGTTGTGCCACTGCTTGGTTCGAGAACACTTGTCCGTGAACTAGCTCATGATTTGAACTTCAAAATTACAGTCCCATATGGAGCTTGGTTTCACAAACATCAGGTTTTTATTCATTACAATCCCAACAAATTTAACAAGTTTGCTTTGATTATTTGCACCTTGTTAAAACAAATTGTCCCTTTCTCGGCCAAATTTTGGTTTAGGTTGGAGGTTGGGTGACTGAGTATGGAAATTTATTGACCTTTGCCACGGTGAGGGGTGCTGCACATATGGTACCATATGCACAACCATCAAAAGCCTTGCATCTGTTCAGTTCATTTGTCCGCGGCCGGCGACTGCCTAATAACACACGCCCTTCCATTGATGACTGAGAATACTGCACCAAATAATACAGTATGATAGAGTTTCAAGTCATTTCAAGTTTTCAACAATTTGTTTATCTAAAAGGTCATACAAATTATCGAGTTGCCAGGAAATAAGGTGTCATCAGAAGAAAAAGAGGCACTAAATTTGTAGTTGGAGAGAAAGGGAGACTTTGATGTTAGGATGTTTTGTCTTCATTGATTAATTAGCGACAAATGGCAATCCTCTCATTTTATTCAATTGGATCAGGGTGATTAACTTGGTAGAGTCCATATGTTATGAGTTTGGATTTTTGAGAAATGTAATTTGATTCATTGGTTACCATTTAATAGAACTGCATCTCAATGATTTAATTTCCTGGAAAATATATATTAGAGAGCTTAGATAGTGATTTTTGGTCACTGACATATACGAACACTTGTATAACAGTGGAGCTGGATGTGTGGCAAGGTTTTAAAGAAAATGGGCCAACTGAGTGTACCATGGCTTTAATCAAAATCTAAATTGTCTTTTTTGGCCAAAAATCCAAATTGATTACTTCATATAGAATATACACTTGCTGGTCAATTTGTTAAGGAATTGTTTCTTTGCTTATAATTTTGTTAAGACGAGCGGGCAAGGTTTCACAAATTCTGTGGGAATCTGGGATCAAACTAATGAACTTGGACAGGTCAATTTCTTATTTTGTCAAATCCAGGTCAATTTCTTGCTCTCTTGGAGAAGTGGATGGAGTTGCAATCTAATTACAGCTAGCTTAGATAGTTACTCTGCTTTTTGTGGAAAACTATGTCTTTCTACATGTAGAAATCTAGACCCTTGAATTTTATATAAATATATATATATATATATATATATATATTTCTAAAAGATAATGCAGCCAATGGAAGTTTATATCTTCCATCTATTTTGTTTGTTTTCTCCAGGTATATATATACTACATATTATTTGAAACACCCAATGAAATTACTAAATGCCCCTTTTGAGGATCGATGAGAAGGCTCGATTTGAGCTTTTTTTATCCTTTTCTGTCTTTTCTCACTTGGTTAATTACCAAAAAGTACTATTAATGTTAACATTATTGCTTCAATTAATTGTGAATGCAATTAATTGTGACTTTAAAAGTAAGTTTATCCCATTAATGCAATATTGATTTTTTTTTTAAAAATGCATTATTATATATTTCATGTTCAAATAGAATGATTATAGTCTTATTTTTCAAAAAAAAAAAGATTATAATCTTATAAATTCATGAATTGATGGTTTTTTCTTATATTGCAATATATCATTCTATCTTTATTCGATAAATCAAGCGATAACAACTTTGAAAAAGGGGAAATAGTATGACAAAACAACTATAAAAACTTTTACTTTCTACAACAGCATGTTTTAAGGTACTATTATATTACTTTGTCAGATTAGTTCTTCAATTATAAGACCTGTTCCAAATATCGAATTTGCTAACCACCTACTCACATATATCATAAGAACCGAGAAAAAAAAAACTCTATAACTAAAATGATTTGTTAGCCACAAATCAAGAATGCTCGACGCGCCAGCGCGAGCCGATCAACTTGTGATTAATTATTGTTGAAGAAATTTATTACTCCAAGTCTCAAGCAGATCAATAGTGCCTCCATCATAAGACTCTCTGCTTCAACTAGTTTTTGGCAAGTCTTGTTAGATCATTTGCATTAAAGTTTTCAGAGATATAAGCTGATGTTCAAATGACCCTGTATGGTTTTTCATTGATTTTCAGAAATCTAAGTTGATCTTAAAATGACTCTGTGCGGTCTTTCATAGAAGTTTTCGATGATCAGAGTTAATCTCCAATTGATCTAGTGTTGTCGTTTGAAAGAAATTTTCGATGATCAGAGTTGATCCTCAGATGATCCAGTGCGATCATTCTAAGAAGTTTTCAATGATTACAGTTGATCCCAAATGATCCAGTGCGGTCATTCGAAGAAGTTTTCAATGATCAAAGTTTATCCCTAGATGATCCGGTGCGGTCATTCCAAGAAGTTTTCGATGATCAAAGTTAATCTCCAATTCCAGTGTGGTTGTTTCAAGAAGCTTTCGATGATCAGAGTTGATCCCCAAATGATCCAGTGCGGCCATTCCAAGAAGTTTTCAATGATCAGAGTTGATCCCCAGATGATCCAGTGTGACCATTTCAAGAAGTTTTCGATGATCAGAGTTGATCTCCAATTGATCCTGTGTAGTCTTTCAAAGAAGTTTTCAATGATCAGAGTTGATCCCCAGAAAATCTAGTGCGGTCATTCCGAGAAGTTTTTAGAGATCAGAGTTGATCCCTAGATGATCTAGTGCAATCATTCCAAGAAGTTTTTAGAGATCAGAGTTGATCTCCAGATGATCCAGTGCCGTCATTCCAAGAAGTTTCTAGTGATTAGAGTTGATCCCTGAATGATCCAGTGCGGTCATTCCAAGAATTTTTCAATGATCAGAGTTGATCCCCAGATGATCAAGTGCGGTCATTCCAAGAAGTTTTTAGAGATCAGAGTTGATCCCAGATGATCTAGTGCGGTCATTCCAAGAAGTTTTCAATGATCAGAGTTGATCTCCAATTGATATTGTTTATACCTCAATTTACAATTGAGGGTAAATTGGTCTTCACATGATTTATATCAAGATGAGTGGTCAAGATTTGATTACAAATCCTGAAGAAACTTAGTTTCTGCACCACCCTAGTTCTGATAGAATTAGGAAAATCTTGTAATTAATTGCAAGGACTGAAATTTATTAATTATTAAATAAATAATAATTATTTTTTAGAATAATTATTATTAAAATTTCTTTTTATGCTGCCCCTACCTAGGAGAGTGGCAAAAAAAAAAAAAATCAAACGAAAGCAGTTTCCTTTAATATTGCTGTCTACTAAGGAGGCAAGCAGTAAAAAAGGAAGTTGTTTACCATCTACCCATGATATGGAAAATATCTCATGAACCTAATAATAAGGCCCAAAGTCGTCTCCCATGTAGAGGAGAGGCCGCCTTCTTCCCTGAGGAGAGTTATTTTTCTCTTCCTGCAGGAAGGAGGCAGAGAGCTAAAGTTTGTCAGCAAGAGAAACACCTACCTACATGAGAGAGGCATGAGATTTTCAACCTCACACCTCCTCAACATAATCAACCTAACATAGTGGAGAAATCGCCTAGCCCTTTCCCTCTACCCGGGAGGCAAAACTACAACTTTGTATTTTGTTCAAATAAGGACAAAATGGTAAAATTGATTAATTGAAGGGGCTAGAGGCTGCGATTTCTACCAAGGAGCATACCATGATGATCCTTGAGCTATGTAGATCATCTTGGTAAAATTTTACCTTATTCTGACATCGGTGTAAAAACTTATGCCCGATTTTCAGTTAAGGACATTTTGGGGAGTGAAACCAAGTTCACCATGAAGGAGAGCTCGAATTCACTTGGAATTTTTTCCATAGTCTTATGGAGATAATCTAAGCCTACTGGTGAAATTTTGGTTTATTCCAACTTTGTTTGCAACTTTTGCATTCTTTTCAGTTAAGGACATATGGCTTTCTTACCCCGGTTTAAGCCATTTTCTTAACTAAGTAGTATTTTCATGATATGAAGAGCTAAATATGACTAAGTATAGATAATTTCGTGGCCTTAGTGTTCAAAGTCTAAGTCTTGATGTCAAAAGGCCACTACTTAGTCAAATTAGTTGATTTCAGCACAAAGGAAGCAACGAAGGCATACTGAAGCGGATAGGAAGAAGGAAGAATTATCCATCAACCATCTAGGAGGAAGATTTCCGTCTCCCATCTAGAGAAATGACGCCTTGACATCCTCTCTTCCCTCTACCCAGTTGTTGGAAGCAATCAATAGAATAAAGAAGCTTCACTGCACCTTCCTAGGAGCTATCATCTACCAAGGAGGAGGAATTCGCCTTCTTCAGCAAGTCAGGCCCATTAAATGCAAGGCTCATGCCGCCCCCTATATAAAGGGATCAACTCCAGAGCTTCAAACACACATTCGCAGATTCCAGATCTCAAAACATTTCCCAGAGAAATCACTCATCTCAAAAAACCAGCTCCTGAAGCTACAAACTTGCTCCGCGCAAAAAACCAAGCTCCATGCTTATTTTCTCTCTGGCTCTGCGCCATTTTCATCTTGTTCATCACGAGTTCTTACTCGTTCATCATATTTTTCTTGTTTAGATCCTGTCTCAGGACTTTCAAACACTTTTTTAGTGGTTTTATCTTGTTTCAATCTTGTCTCTGGATACAAAAACACTGTACACGTGTTTCTCTTTCATAAATAACAATCAAGTTGTTATTTTCTTTCAATTTCAATCAAGAACAGATCTCACAGATCTGATCCAGTTAGAAAAGTAGAGGAAGGCCCAGTTCTGGAGAATAGTTTGTTACGGATCCAATGATTTAAATGCTCCGGTGAGACTTTGATCCAGTCCCCACAATCGCTCTGATCTTTTAATCTGCTGCTATGCGCACCAGATCCAGTTTTTACAACTTCTTTGTCAATTTCAGCAAATTGACTGGCACGCCCCTATGCTGTCATAAAGGATTCTCCGCGAAAACTCTAGCAAGAGATTTTTGGCGCAACAGATACAGTGCAGTCATTCCAAGAAGTTTTCGATGATTAGAGTTGATCTTCAATTTGATCCAGTGCGGTCATTCCAAGAAAGGTTTCCATGATCAAGGTTGAATCTTAAATGATCCAGTGCGGTTAATTAAGAAGTTCAAGATTGAAGAGAAGGAGCAGAAAGAAGAAAAAGAGTTCAAGCACAACGGTGTCTACGTCTTTGTGTACTTCCCATTCATCTAGGAATACGAAAAGGACGCCTTTACGTCTTTCCAGATTCTCGCAAAGTTCACAAAGAGGGGCAGCTGTAGACACCAAATTTGGGTTTAATTATTTTTGGGACAAACCCATCATTTTTAACCCAAGTTGAGCGTCATGTTTTAATTTCTTTTATGGTCTATGTAATTGAGCTTATTCTTATTCAAGTAAATTGAGCCCAAACCCAAAAAAAAGTATGACTCTAGAGTATAAAAGGCTAATGAAGTCTAGGGTTTAAGGGGACACGTTTAGGTTAAAATTTTCCGTCATACTCAATTGCTCTCGGATGAAAAAAACTTTGGCAGAAAAAATAATAAGGAGAAGATAGAGGCTTTGCTAGGGGGGAGATAGAAATTTAATACAAAAGTCAAAGGGAAAGTGAAGAGTGAGAATGTGAGATACAAAGTAAACAGAAGAATCAAAGCTTGAAAAGGGTGAAAAGAAAGCGCGCTTCCCAAGCTGTCAAAATCATCACCAACGTGATCAATTTTGTTCGGTTGGTAAAATCCTTTTTTTTGGGCTCTTTGTCTTAAGTTTTTTCATGTAGACCATTGATTGGTATGATTAAATGTAACAATTTGTTCAAATGTTTCTTACGTTCATCAATTGATTTCAGTAGCCTTTTATTCATTCTGTTTAAGCCCCTGTTTCATTTCAGTTTTGTGTAACAATAATATGATTCATGCGTTTGGCTCCCTGGATCTTTGTCTGATTTGAGATTTTAAGCAATCCGGTTTATGTTTCTTTTAAATCTTTTCATTTGGGGATAACAATTGGCTTTTTATGCAATTAAGGGTTTATTTAGTTTTAGTTTATGCATTTAGTAGTTAAACTAATAGTGGTTTAATTTCATAATCAACTTAGCATTATTTTTAATTTCATAATTTATTTAGGAATTGAATTTACTTTTAATAGTTTAGTTTAGTTATAAATTAGGATTAGGTCATATGCATTCATATTTAATTATGTAATTTAATTTGTATCTTATTTATCAATTGCCATGCCACTAAAATCATTAACCGTAGCCTTCCGAAGAAGGGTTGTCAGTGAGTGGTCGAAATTTCGGGACTCGCTGAATGTCTCTGAGGATATATGACCTAAAATGGGTGTCTACACTATTATTTTTACTTATTTTTCTATTTTTCTATTTATCTATTACTTAATTATTTATCTATTTTAATTTTCTTAATAAGCAAGATTAAGCTAAAATCAACCAATTTCATTTTGACCCACATAGAATTTGATTAAACTAATGGTACCGTCGTTTGACAGGTGTCTCAGGGGTGCTAACCCTTTCCTGAGCGTAATGGACTCCCGAACCTAGACGTAGGTTAGAAGATCAGAACAGTAGGCTTAGTTAGGTTCTTCACCAAGCATGGGACCCAACTAGGTATTAATGGTAGATAGGTGACTAATCACACCTAGAATTTTGGTTAGTGGTGACTCTAGTTATTTAAGTTAGAGCAATAGGGTTCCCGGACCCGCACGTTTCTACAGCTTGGCGACTCCACTGGGGACTAGTTAGAGAGTCAGGCCAGACTTAGTTTAACCAGATTCAGAATCTTAATAATAATTTGTTGCATTTTTTTTCTCTTGATTTTTGCCATGTTTTATTGTTGTGAATATTTGTTTTATTTATGATTCATTATTATTTATGGTTTAACCATTTTGTTGTTTTTGTTTTGGTTCAGCATTAGTTTTTATTTATGGTAATTTGATTTTCTGCATGTCGGTATTGGTAAAGGTTTGTTTGTCCCTTCTGCACTCACTTCACTTTTGCATTGCATGCATCAGCTCGAACCCGGGGCTTGAATTTTATACCCTTTAGATCAGAGGTGAATTAGCTAACCTTCGTGGGATCAATTAAGATCCTCATATGGGTTATGTGAAAAACTTCCACCCAAAATGAATCATTTTCAATGAGCCTATAATGGGTGATAATTGGGAGCCTTACTAGCCTATAGTGGGCGACATTAAGGACAATTTGGGAACCCTTTAAAAAGTATGACAAAAAAAAACCAGCATATAGTGTGAGAAAGCCAACCTGTATAGAGCCAAACCCCAGAAATGAGTGTATAGGACACAAAGAAGGGACACTTCTAACCTTTATACTTTTAGCATTTTTCAACTTTGGACCGTAGAGTGGGTATGCCCATCACTAACAACAGGAGACTACCTGCCCTGGGGCAATATTTGCCCATTTCTTAGTTTTTAAATAATGTAACAAGGGCATCTTTCCGTTATTTTGTCGTAATTGCAATTTCTTTATTATTTTCCTCATATTTTGTTACTAATGTTTTCCTTTTGCTTTGTTTTCTCTTTCTTGGCATTTGCTTTTGCATTTTTGCATTGCATGTAGAGATCCATTCCGCAGCATTTTTGAGATTAAGGGCAGCATTCGGCTATGGACGAACTACGGGATTCCATTGGTGAGGGGCGGTTTCCATGGGAGAAATATGTACACATCAAGTGGTTCTTCTCAGTAAAACATAAGAGGAGGGGCGATTGCCTAAAATAAGGGCTTGTACCGGTTCTACCAGAGGCAGTTTATTTAGACCTCCAACGGAATAAGGATTTGGACAAACTTATTGAAATATGGGGGCAGATGTCTGATGACCGAAAGGCTAGGTTTGAGCACTTATATGGGCATATCGGGGACTTATTGAGTGTAAAGGTCGACGAGAATCTTTTGAAGGCGGCAATCTACTTCTGGGATGTGTCCTAGATATGTTTTATGTTCAATGAGATGGATATGACACCAATTGTGGAAGAATACAGGGATATGCTACAGACTAAGGCTGAACCAGACAAGAGGGTTGTGGGAATGTGAAAAATGCCTGGTTTGTCTCACTTTGGGCTCAAGCCTAGCCCAAATCTCCCCAGAAGAGGAGCTGGGTTTGTGCAAGATGAGACCCAAGATGCTGAGGCCCAAATAATCAGTAACACGGCAGGAAAAATTAGGGAAACTCAGCCTTTGTGGGATGGAGCAGTTGACGCGGCAGGAAATGGGCAAAACTCAGTTTTAAAATCGCAGAACTGAGGAAGATGAAAAAGATGAACAAAGTAGCAGAAACCCAGATTTCTTAGAAATGGGATGAATCACAGATCTTTATTGATTTCAAAACATATGAGGAACAAATTGGAAGAGGGATTTGGGGGAAAAGGAGGAAGAATACATCGAGAGCAATGGAATCAAAACACAAGCCATTGACGGTAGAGGAAAACACTGATTTGGAGAAGATGGTTCTTGCTTGTTGCTGGAAATCCTTCAAGGACTTTTGAAAGTATGAATGTGGGGTGTTTTCCCTTCTCTTAGAGTTGTTAGTTGATCTTTCTCTTAGAGTTGCTTGATAGTTGATCCTTGATGCCATTTTTGACGGTGATGAGCCCCTTTTATAGTGCACTCTTTGTCCGGTCGGAAGCTTTGTCCGGCCACCCTAGACGGCTCTTGCTTTTTGATTGATTCAGTGAATAGCCTCTGGGTTCAAGACAAGGAATCTTCCGATTTGAGGAAGAGAACAGTGGGCACCTTCTTGCGTTGAAATCGGCACCATATTTCACCGGGCTCAGGTCGCCATCGCCGGTTTGCTTTTTACAGCAAACTAGCTGTCTCCTCTCAAAGTCAAAACAGCTTGGCTTTTGATTCCACCCTCTACAACCCGTTGATTTCCCCTCTGGTGTTAAGGAACAATTTCCAAGCATAGTTGCCCACTCCAAAGAAATTAATCAAGGGAGATTCTTTCTCCTTTTGCCATCCATTCCACTCCCCCCAATTTGTTTTCCCGCCTGTGGGCTTGGACCACAGTTAGTGCCTGCAAAAAGGATTAGTTAGTGATAATCCTTTGCTATAAATAGGTAAAAATGAAGAACTTTGAGTTAATTAGGGTTCTTCCCTTAGATGCTTTCTTCTGCAGGAAAGTCTGATATGTTGCAGCAGGGAATAGGGTTGTGTGCCCTTTGTCTTCACGTTCTTGGCTTGGTGGTGAAGTGGCAAGGCCTCCACCGTTTTGGGCCTTCTTGGGCTTGAGTGAAGAGCTTCAAAAGTAACAAGGCCCAATGTAGTGCACATGGCTTGGGCCTTTGTCACATATATGTATATATATATATATATAATATAGGAATTTGGTGGCAAGGCCCATGTGTGTATATTATGATCCTTTTGCCCCAAAGAGAAATGCCTTAATAGCAAGGCCCATGTATATTATGAGCCTTTGCCATAAGGAGAAATGCCTCTGTATTATATATGTGTTTGAGGACTTTGTAATAGAGATGCCCCTGTGTTATATATGTGTTTGGGGACTTTGATATAGATGCCTCTGTGTTATATATGTGTTTGAGGACTTCGTAATAGAGTTGCCCCTGTGTTATATATGTGTTTGGGGACTTTCATATAGATGCCTCTGTGTTATATATGTGTTTGAGGACTTTGTAATAGAGGTGCCCCTGTGTTATATATGTGTTTGGGGACTTTTGGTTATTGGGTAAAAGAGAGGTGGGCTTTTGTATGGTACTTGTGGCCCATTTACCCAATATTTGTGTATGTGTTTAGTTGGGCCAAAGGAAAAATAGAGATGGATAAGAGATAGATTGGCCCAACCTTTGAGTGTGTGTGGAGAGGATTTGGTGGACTTGAGCCTTCCCGGTTTTGGCCCCTAACATTTAGCCCCCTTTGAGTGAGAGTTGCTTGTTGCAGCAGGAACTTGAATCTCAAATCCTCCATGGGCCAAAAATCGACCCGAACCGCCATACCCTTCTGGTGGGGACGCAATTTTGAATTAGGCGGGTATCTACAGCACGTGATAGGCTGTATTGCACCAATTTGTTGTAGACTTCTCTCTTCAGTGGCTTATCGACAGAGAGGTCTTTTCGATTCTGCATTTTGAGCTCCGAATGTGATAGTCTGCTTCGAGCTTTGCTGCTAATCTTTGCATTTGATTATTCCCTCGATTGTAAGTTGTTTTGTCGCAGGTGTCACGGTGCCCGATTTGCTATCATTCTGCTACAGGGGACATTCTGCTGCGGCAACATTCTGTTGTGGCAAGATTTTGCAGCAACGTCTTCCTGCTGTTATTGTTGTTGGTAAGATTTCTCGCCACTCATGTGTAGTGAATATTGCAAGACTTGCTTGAATCGTCTTCTTTATTGATGAGTTGGAGTAGATAATGATAGTTGTGGAAGACTTTCTTGAAATCGTCTTTTGGTTCTGCCGTACTGTGACAATGATGGCCGAAGATGTTTTGCCATGCTGGATTGTGGCAAATACAGATGTGAGGAAGAACAAAGATTGTTGACTCCCTTTGTTGATATGTTGATGTGAGTGCATCAGAGGACCGAGATAGGCGAGGTCTGGTCTTGATGTCAGTTAAGTGTGTAAGATGGCTCTAATATGTGTGAGCCAAATTGGATGTAAAGAGCTGTGCGAGGGCTGTGAAAGATGCCCCGAGATCGCCGCATTTCACCCATTAAAAGTGAAAGGGACTGCACAAGAAGCCTGCCTCCCGAAGGGTCTCCTTCCGAAAACAGCCCGCAATCATAGTAGAAGTAGAACCAGGAAGATCTGCCAAGTGGAATTTGTCTCACCGTTGGTTCGAAAGTCAGGACAGCCACTCCCGTTTATGTGTGTGAAGTACCGCCGGGATGCTGTGTGTGATAAGCTAATGCCCCGGGGATTAGTAGCAAGGATTGTGCGAAGGACTGCCAATGTGGGAACTGCCTCGGCTACAATCGCAATGAGGAAGATAATCACCTAAGGATTGTGCGAAGGACTGCCAAATGTGGGAACTGCCTCGGCTACAACCGCAATATGGAAGATTATCATGTAAGGATTGTGCGAAGGACTGCCAAATGTTGGAATTGCCTCGGCTACAACCACAATACAGAAGATAATCACATAAGGATTGTGCGAAGGACTGCCAAATGTGGGAACTGCCTCGGCTACAACCGCAATATGGAAGATTATCCCGTAAGTATTGTGCGAAGGACTGCCAAATGTGGGAACTGCCTCGGCTACAATCGCAATGAAGAAGAGGACCATGTGATGGGCTGTGATGAATGTGGCTGCCACGCCATGGTCGTTGAGTGATGAGAAGATAGCCATGTATAAATTCCTTTGACTGATTTGTCATGGCAGAAATTTGATGCTTGAATTCTTCTTAGCTTGGTAAATGATCTTCAAGATTGTGACTGTAGTATTTGCAAATTGTTGAAGCTTTAGACCATCAAGAAAAATTGCAACTGTGATTGGGTTTCTTTGATTTATGAAATTTTCGTTGTTGAAGCCCCCAAGTATGACATAGCCCCCAAGCATTGAATGATGAAGGAATTGCTGGAGCCCCGAATGTTGAATGATGAAAGGGGTTTCCGGAGCCCCCAAGTGTTGAATGAGGAAGGAGCATTAATCTTCAGAAGTGCATAAAGTAAGCTTCCGCTGTCGTAGAGTTAGGACTACCGCAGGGATAAGTATCAAGTATCCCCTTGCACTGCCGCTGGGCTAAGTAGCTTGGATCTTCTGTTCTTGCCATAGGTTTTGCTGCTCCATGGAATCTTGATTGGAACACCTCCTTACGCGACCTTGCATGACGTGGATGGGTCAAGGAAATTGAGGTGAAATCATGGCAATTTTTTTTCATCGTTGTTGGCAAGCTTGAGATTTTCTTCCAGAATGATAGTGTCACACGGCAGGAACCATGTTGCATGTGCGTTTCCAAGTATTGAATTCTCCAGATAGAAAGCTCTGAGAATGTGTGTTTGTTGATGGAGAAGAATGGGACTCATTTGAGAAAGAGTATCGCTGGATTTTCGTCTTCTCATAATGTAGGACTTTGCTTTCCTGCCGCGGAGAGGTCAGAATCTCGCTATAGACTGAAAGTGGAGTACTGCACCTTGTTGTAGGAAGACCACAAGGCTGGACTTGAAAGCAGATGCGTGCAAATGCTTTGATTGTTGCTTGTGGGCTTGAATAGTGTGGCATGATGTTTTTTCTGCAACAGGATGGTGCTTGACTGCTTTTCCTACGGCATGATGGTGCTTCACTTGCGGCAGGATGAGATAAGGAAATTTTGTTTTCCTTCAATTGTAAAGAATGCTGGCGCAATTTAAAGCTTCAGTATTTTGCTCAATGATGTGTGAACGATCAATTTGAAGGTGGCGCCAAGAGCCACCGTATGGCATGTGAGCTTTGACTTTCGAGGGATTGAACTTCATCTTTCTCGTCTTCCAGTAGACCTTCTTCTCTACAGTGAACCCTTGCTTAGGCGAGCTTGTGACTGAGGAGATTAGCCTGAATACATCGAATTGAGCGAAATCGCCAGGAAAGATGAGTTTCGACCCCAAGGTGGCTAGCGAGTCAGCATATCGATTCTCCCCTCTCTGCACATGAACGATCTCAAAAGTCTTAAATGACTTTTCTAGCTCTCGTGCCATGGCTCTGTAAGGCGCCAACGAGGGCTCTCTGAGTGCGAATTCCCCATTTACTTGGCTAATAACCAAGTTGGAATCGCCTTTAACTCTCAAATGCTTGATTCCTCTTTCTTTGGCAGCCAAGAGACCAATGAGATAAGCCTTATATTCGGCAACGTTATTCGAGCATGGAAAGTCAAGTTTGCAAGACAGAGTGATCGTGTGAGCCTTTCCATCCAATATTACGATGCCAACACCTCCTCCCTCTGTCGTAGAGGACCCATCGAAGTATAAAGTGTGGGGTTGTACTGGTTCTGCATTGGCAACTTGCTCTTCCATCCCTGAGATTTCTTCTGATATGGCGGAGGAGTCTTCGCCTGGGAACTCGGCAAGAAGGTCTGCTACAGCTTGTCCTTTGTGGCAGAAGGATTGTGGCAGGAAATGGAGTATTACGACAGTTGTAGCAGCCAGTTGGCTAATCTTCCTGACAGAGATGGTTTTGCTAGTAAATAGTGGATAGGGTTGGACTTTGTCATCAAGTTTATCTCGTGAGCTAGGAAATAGTGTCTCAGCTTCTGGGAAGCATAAATCAGTGCTAAGCACATCCTTTCGATCCTAGAATATTTCCTTTCGGATTCTTGCAGTGCGCGACTGATATAATAGATTGGGCACTTTATTCCTTGCTCATCGACTTGAACCAACAATCCGCCTATAGTTGTGTTTGTCATGGCCAAATACAACCTCAAGGGCTTTCCTGCGGTAAGAGACTGCACTGTCGGGAGGCTCCTCAGCTGCTTCTTCAAATGCAGAAAAGCTTCTTCATGATTGTGCTCCCATTCATATGGCTTCCCTTTCTTCAACAAAGGGGTGAAAACCGTGGTACTCGCCGCAAGACCTGGAATGAAACGCCTTATGTAAGATAGCCTGCCAAGAAAGCCTTTAAGCTCCTTTACATTGGTAGGCCTCTTCATCTCGGCTATCGCGTCTATGCGACTCTGATCCACATTGATTCCTCGTTTGTGAACAAGGAAGCCAAGAAACTTTGCTGTGGGGACTCCAAAGGCACATTTGGCGGGATTCATCTTGAGTTTGTAAGCACGGCAACGATTGAATACCCTTCTCAGAGCATCGAAATGCCCTTCCCTTGTCTTTGACTTGACCACGACATCATTGACATAATCTTCCAAGTCTTGATGCATTAAATCGTGGAAGATTGCGGTCATGGCACGTTGATAAGTGGCTCCGGCATTCTTGAGGCCAAAGGGCATCACCGTGTAATAAAAATTGCCAATGGGTGTCCTGAATGCTGTCTTCTCAGCATCCTTTTGGTTCATCTTGATCTGATTGTAACCACTAAAGCCGTCCATAAAGGAGAACATGGCATGTCCTGCCGTGGAATCAATGAGGACATCCATGTTTGGTAGTGGAAAATCGTCTTTGGGACACGCTTTGTTCAAGTCTCTGAAGTCCACGCAGCATCTTATTTTGCAATTTTTCTTCTTCACAGGAACTATGTTGGACAACCATGTTGGGTGCTGAATCGGCCTAATGAATCCTGTGGCTACGAGCTTTTCCACTTCTTCTTTGATTTGGTCTTCTACTGCAGGATGGAAAACTCTAGCGTGCTGCTTGACTGGCTTAACATCAGGCCGAACATTCAATGAGTGGGCCACCATAGCAGGATCCAGGCCCGGCATATGTTTACAACTCCATGCAAAGACATCTTCATATTCTTTCAGTAACTTGACAAGCTGGTCCTTCTCGGTAGGGCTCAGAGAAGAACTGATAGACACACAGTGCTGTGCGGCAAGAGCATCGCTGACATCTACAACCTCTAAGGGCTCATCGACTGCCACGGATGGCTCTTTTGGAGCATCTCCTGCCGCGTGCTCGGGACTCACAAGATTGCAGTCATTACAGCTACTGGTGTTGGGATCTCCTTGAGGATCTTTAGGAGACCCCGCACACCTTTATAAGCGATAGACTACCTTCCAGCTAGGATAGACAGTCTTGCGACATTGTGGTGAAGATTGTGTCATTTTCTGCTTCTTGCGATCAAGCGCAGCTCGGAGATCCCAGTCTGGATCGTCTCGAATGTCTTCCCATCGAGGCAAATGAGTACCAGTTGGCTCAGTTACTCGGGCACCCTGGGCAGGTGCAAGCTCATCGAAGAAGGATGCTTCAGCATAGTGAGCTTTTGTTTCGTCAAAGGGAGTGGCATTGGCTGAAATCTTGAAGACTTTTCCATTCAATCTGCCCTTCACACACTGGTGGTATGTGGAAGGGATGATCTGGTGTTTGTGCAGCCAAGGCGTTCCAAGTAAAATGTGATAAGAAGTTTCGGAATTGATGACGTGGAAGCAGGTGAGAGATTTCACAGGGCCCACTTGCAAATCCAGCAGGACATGACCCAATGCCTCTTCAGTCGAATTACCAAAGCCAGCGATAGTTATAGTGGCTCTGGTTATTCTGTGCCTGGGTATTCCTGCTGCTGTAAGCGTGTGGATTGATACGAGATTCAATGAAGATCCCGTGTCCACTAAGGCCCTTCTGACTTCAACGCTATTGATTATTGTAGTGACATACAGAGGGCGCCGATGATCATGTTGCTGTACCTCTATATCCTCGTCGGTGAATGTGATGGCATTGGTAGCCTCCAGCACAGTCCTGCTGGCCTGGGCTGCGGCGGTGAAACAAGCCTCACTTTCAGATTGGGCAGCGATGGTGATCAGAGCTTCGGTAGCTGTCCTCCTTGCTTCTGGATTCAACCCCAAATGGTTGAACAAATTTTTGAAGCGGTGGCTCTTCTGCAAAGTTCGGATGGTATTCTCTTTTGTGGTGGACGACTCCGGCGCCTCTTTTGGAATTTCTGGGCCGCTATGGGTAACGACTGCCACAGCCCCCTGTGCTTGGTGACGGGGCAAAGGGTCATCGTTAATCCTTTGGGCTCTCTCCGGCACCTCCAGAGTTCCATCGGCGATCTTTCTGTGGATGATCTTTCTCAGTGATTGACAAGATAGAGTGGGATGGTGGACGTATCGGTGGAGTCGACAGTATCGCGTGTCTTGCTTGTCCTGTTCAGTTGGCTCTTTGCTCACAGGGTTCTGCCGCAGGATACCATCGGCCAACCACTGGTCCACAAGTGTGTCAACTTCTGCCGCAGTAAATGGGACTGGCGGCACTTCTTCTCTTGGCCTTTTCTGGTTAGGCTTGTTTTTGTTGTTTCCTGTCGCAACAAGGGTCTGATGCCCCTGCGACTTTTCGATTCTGGTGGAGCGGGAAACAGGTAGCTTTACAGTTTGAGCTGTTTTTCTTGCCGCATCTATGAGCCTTGCAAACTGGCCTATGCCTAAGTTCTCCAGCACGACACGAAATTCTGGCAGCATGTTGTGGACGCAAATCTCTACTAGCATGGAATTTGGATTTTCTTCATAGCAATCAAGAGAGAGGTCTCGGAACCTCTTCACAAAATCAACGAGGCCTTCAGATGACCTTTGGTTGGTATTTTGGAGTTGAAGAAGAGTGATCCTCTCTTCACTTTGAAAGTATTTTTTGCAAAACTTTTCTGCCATCTCTTCCTATGAGTTGATGGATCCGGAACTCAAGGTAGTATACCAAGTATAAGCACGCCCAATGAGAGACTTGGAGAACTCTCGGAGGCAAAGTTCTGGGTTCATGGAATGAGGACCCATCGCGTCCAGAAACTTGCCGACGTGCTCTACGGCGTTACCTTTCCTACCATCATACTGTGGGAAGGTTGGAGCTTCGTAGTTTGGTGGGTACGGCTTGTCCACCAAGTGTTTCGGGTAAGGTGGGTCCTTCATGAAGATGAAAGTAGGACGTGAGAGCTTGGCCCTTTCCCTCTCCAGCAGGGTGGTGAGATCAGAAAGATTGGCAAAGCCTTGAGAAGGCTCATTTTACTGCTGCGTTTCTGTGGTGTGCCTCGGCGGGCCATCATCACTACCAAGTGGAGTAGGGCACCTGCTTCCATCATGGGACTGGCCTCCATTGGTGGCTCGAGACCTGGTCTCCCTAATGGCCTCTAGCAGCTCGAGTTGGCTTTGATAGATGCCACGGGCCAGTTCGACCATGACTTCAACGGGGTTTGGTGGATCTTGCTCTTGTGCAGCTGAGTTCTCCTGCTGCTGGTTTGAGGATTCCTCCTGCTCCTCATGCATATCGTCGATGTCAGCAGGAGGATTCTGGTGATTTTGTTGCCGGACAGCTCGTGGTCGCGTCATCTCACTTGAATTTCCGACTTCCAAAAGGTTCCCCAGTGGAGTCGCCAGAAAATGTGGGAGCCTTTTTGTGGGAATGTGAGAAAGGCCTGGTTTGGCTCACGGTGATGAGCCCCTTTTATAGTGCACTCTTTGTCCAGTCGGAAGCTTTGTTCGGCCACCCTAGACGGCTCTTGCTTTTTGATTGATTCAGTGAATAGCCTCTGGGTTCAAGACAAGGAATCTTCCGATTTGAGGAAGAGAACAGTGGGCACCTTCTTGCGTTGAAATCGGCACCATATTTCACCGGGCTCATGTCGTCATCGCCGGTTTGCTTTTTACAGCAAACTAGCTGTCTCCTCTCAAAGTCAAAACAACTTGGCTTTTGATTCCAACCTCTACAACCCGTTGATTTCCCCTTTGTTGTTAAGGAACAACTTCCAAGCATAGTTGCCCACTCCAAAGAAATTAATCAAGCGAGATTCTTTCTCTTTTTGCCATCCATTCCACTCCCCCCAATTTGTTTTCCCGCCTGTGGGCTTGGACCACAGTTAGGTGCCTGCAAAAAGGATTAGTTAGTGATAATCCTTTGCTATAAATAGGTAAAAATAAAGAAGTTTGAGTTAATTAGGGTTCTTCCCTTAGATGCTTTCCTCTGCAGGAAAGTCTGACATGTTGCAGCAGGGAATAGGGTTGTGTGCCCTTTGTCTTCACGTTCTTGGCTTGGTGGTGAAGTGGCAAGGCCTCCACCGTTTTGGGCCATCTTGGGCTTGAGTGAAGAGCTTCAAAAGTAACAAGGCCCAATGTAGTGCACATGGCTTGGGCCTTTGTCACATATATGTATATATATATATATATAATATAGGAATTTGGTGGCAAGGCCATGTGTGTATATTATGAGCCTTTTGCCCAAAGAGAAATGCCTTAATAGCAAGGCCCATGTATATTATGAGCCTTTGCCATAAGGGGAAATGCCTCTGTGTTATATATGTGTTTGAGGACTTTGTAATATGTGTTTGGGGACTTTGATATAGATGCCTCTATGTTTTATATGTGTTTGAGGACTTCGTAATAGAGTTGCCCCTGTGTTATATATGTGTTTGGGGACTTTCATATAGACGCCTCTGTGTTATATATGTGTTTGAGGACTTTGTAATAGAGGTGCTGTTGTGTTATATATGTGTTTGGGGACTTTTGGTTATTGGGTAAAAGAGAGGTGGGTTTTTGTATGGTACTTGTGGCCCATTTACCCAATATTTGTGTATGTGTTTAGTTGGGCCAAAGGAAAAATAGAGATGGTTAAGAGATAGATTGGACCAACCGTTGAGTGTGTGTGGAGAGGATTTGGTGGACTTGAGCCTTCCCGGTTTTGGCCCCTAACAAGGGTATATTGGCCACAAAAGGATTCTACTTGAACAGTAACTTGGCAAAGGTTCTTTGCAAGAAAGTGGAGAAAGTTAAGGGGGATGCTCAAATGGGAGGAAAGCGGATTGTAGCAATTTATCATATAAACTTTGTAAAAAAGAACCTGCAAGAGGATAAGGGCTTGGCAGTCTTGGCTCTACTCATATATGGATTAGTGTTGTTTCCGATAAAGTTGGGGCATGCGAATGGAGCGACTATTGACTTATTTGACCAAGTTTCTCATGGAGCTGATCCATCGGCTGCCATAGTGGCAGAAACTATGGTTTCGTTGCATCATTGCAGAAAGAATGGAGGGGGTCGCTTCAGAGGATGTGCCAAGTTGCTTAACTTTTGGTTCCGAAGTCATTTTGGAACTGTGGACGACTATCCACGTTGCCATAAAGATCACGCCAAAAGGTCGATCCGAGCATATAGGGATAGTAAGTGGCCCCTAGAGAAGACCGTTAATCAATGGATTGAGTGGTTTCGGGTCATGCCACCAAGTTTCTCATGGAGCTGATCCATCGGCTGCCATAGTGGCAGAAACTATGGTTTCGTTGCATCAATGAGAAAGAATGGAGGGGGTCGCTTCAGAGGATGTGCCAAGTTGCTTAGCTTATGGTTCCGAAGTCATTTTGGAACTGTGGACGACTATCCACGTTGCCATAAAGATCATGCCAAAAGGCCGAACCGAGCATATAGAGATAGTAAGTGGCCCCTAGAGAAGACCGTTAATCAATGGATTGAGTGGTTTCGGGTCTTGCCATTAAAAGGTTGGGATTGGAAGGCTAAATTTATGGAACACCAAAAGGCACGGTACTTGAGTAATGTAGAACCATGGCTTCCTTTAGTCGGCCTTACGGGGGCCACCAGTTATTCGCATCTATTGGTACGAAGGCAGCTTGGGTCCCAGCAATATATTCCCCTTACTCATGGGCTCGATAGTATTGATTTTGAGTTCAAGACTGCCAAGGACAAGCTTATGGGAAAAGATTTGGTTCAGAAGTACAAGAAGACTCATTTTATCGGTAGGGAAATATATACTGAAAGAGTGGAACCTGAGTATCCGGAGTGGCAGAAGTTTAGAGTCAAGAACTTGGTCCTACCCCAAAAAGAGATCCGAATTACCCAGTAGGACCTGAGGGCAAGGACATTTTGCTCAAGTTAGCTTTCGAGGTAAAAAGACTGAAAGAAGGATCCGTGGTCAAGGAAATAGAAGCAAAAAAACAAAAGTTGATTCAGGAAAAGTCAGAATTGGAAAAACAGAAGGAAGAGTATAAGGAAAAGGTTAAAGCAACTAAAGATTTAGTTGCAGCAGTGCAGCTAAAAGTGAAAGGTCTGGAAGAGAAAATTTAGAAAGGCAAGGAAGAGCTGGAGTTAGAAAAGAAGAGACATAGAAAAACCTTTGTGGTATTTGAAAGCAAAGATAGGTCTTGGAAAGAAAAGAAGAGGGAATTGGAATCAGAAAGGGAAACCAACAAGTTGTGGAACTTTTTCACCAAGATTATGAGAACAAGCTGAAGAAGCAGAAGATTGAAGCTAGTGACAAGGAAGCAAAGCATCTTCAACAGATTGCGTAATTGAAAGAGCAGAATGTTAAACTTCGCTTGGAAAAGGCCGAAGAAGTTCTTAAGGGAAGTCAGTTACAAGAAAGATTGAAGGAGGTTGAGAAGGAATTGAAGTTCTTTAAAGAATCCAATAAGCTAAATAAGAATGATCGTGAGAGGCCAGGAAGAATTATCTGAACTCAGCAAGAAATATGATAAAATATGCAGAAAGTATGAGACTTTGAAGAAAGGGAATGATAGTAGGTGAACATACTGGAAGGAAAAATGCTTGGAGAGGCTGGCAGATATGGAGAAGCTCCTGATAGATGTGAACGTGATGATTGGGATGGCAGAGTTTATGGAAGCAAGGGTAAATTGGCTCTGACCTGCTGTGATGCCTTTTGATCGATGTGGACGAGAGCTTGCCGAATTCCTGGAGGATGCTGCTGAATAGTATAGGCAGATTATTAAATTTTACAACTATGGGTTGATATGTTTGGAGAAGAATTGATGTTATTTTAGAGTAATGTATTGAACCAATTGTTTTATCTGTTAATCGAATGTTTTTACTTTATCCCCAAAATGGTGTGGAATGGATCTTTACAATCTGCACTCATATTTATTATTTGTCACACAAATGAAGAATTTCAATTAGACACAATTTTGTGGTAACTAAAACTTGGATGTGGGGAAGGGATGACTTCGAAAATCTTAGTGGAAGATTCCAAAAAATTTTCTAAGTCATCTTTTTCTTTGGTAAAAGTCATTTGCAATTCGTACATTGCATCCATATACATGTCATTTGTCATTCACTTGTAAATATGCATCCATCATGCATTATCATTGTCATTTGTAAATAGATGCATTTTATACATATAGTTCATTCATGTAGATCACTTGTAAATATATCTTGTTTCTACTTGCTTGTTGGAGTCTAACATCCTCAGGAGAGCATGGGAGATCTGTTGGAAGCTTGAGTTCACCGCTTGGAGCTTAATTAAAGGTTGACTGAGATAGATATGAGAACAAGGTGACCTGTGCGTTGAAATTCCATATAAAACTTTGGCTAGTCAATAAAGAATTGTGGGGATTTCAAGGAGAAAATTGAAGACTACACCAGATGGGTCAGTTAGGTGCAGATTAGTCAAAATGAGAACTGGAGTATGTTGGATAGGGAATTTCTGAAACATTGGTGCTTATGTCACATATGCATATCACTTGCATTGTATTTCAGTTTTTGGATATTCTTACTCAGATTTTCTCATGATTGTAGTGATCAAAATTGTTGCATTTGTTTCCTTGAATGAAAAAGTTCATTTTGAAAGAAAATTGTGAATGTTTGCAGAATTTGGTGATCACCACTAAGAAATAGTTCCCAAAGCACTCAAGTAGGGGCAATAATATTTGTCTGCGCAATGAGCAAAGGGATGGGTTTTAGTAAAAGATTTTGAGAAATAAGAAAAAAAAAACTCTTTAGTGAAAGGGTTGTCTTTGGAATAAAAAAATGTTTTCGAAATAAAGGGATGGTTTTTTGAAAATGACAGCAAGACAATTTGTTTCATGTCAACACTGAGTTTAAATTCCACATTTCCTTAATCCCAAAAAGAGGCCATTTTTTTCCTTGGAAACCTAACTGAACCGAAAATTCCACATCTTCAAGATATTTTGTTACATTTCCACATATGCCTTGAGGAAGATTGTTTTTAAAAGCCAAATTCAAGTCTCCTCCAAACCTTGTAGGGGCAATTTGGTCCATAAATCCAGGTTAGACAATCCAAGTTGTACCTTTTCCGATAACTCTGGTTTTCAAGAGACTTTTCATGTCCTTATGATGAATGCAAGCAATGATCAGCCAAAGTGGTGGAATAAAATGCTCAAATTCATCATTACAAAGGTCAGATGAATGAAAGACAAACAAACATTAATTATAAGATTCCCATCAGCAAAAGAAAAAAAAAAGAAAAAGCAAGTGAAAAAAAAAGAAAATGCGAAAGAAATGGACTGATTGAGACATCATGCATTGACACAAATTTTTGGATTTTGATAAAAGAGTTTTCAAAAGCCAAAAATGCTTTTCAAGAAAGTGTTTTCAGAAAAAAGGTTTTCTAAAAATCGGTTTTCGCAAGGGTTTAAGTTTTCCAAGGTTACCTTTCAATGTCCAGGCTTGAAGTGATAAATGGCCTTCTTTCTTATTCCCCTCGCTTGTAGAAAAATTATCCATTGTTGTCCCCTTTGAGCCGAATGAATTTTCTTTCAAATGAACTTTTATCAAGGATCAACCACCACATTGGGGGCAAGGATACCGAGACAATTTGTCTTAGCAAGTGAAAAGAGGCTTTGCCTTTAAATTTGGAAGATAAAGCAACCCATGACATCGAATCGAGTTCACAAAAGAGACAATGAACTCGCTCCATCGAGAGAAAGAAAGTTCAAATCAAAGAAGGAGAAGAGAAGAAAAGAAGTAAAGAATTGAAAAAGAAAAAGAAAGAAAGAAGCTGAAAAAGTAAAAATGGAGGAAAAAGATGAATTTGACAGAATCCTTCATAGAACAAAGAAGTGATCCTTGATCCAATCACCCTTTAACACATTTTTGAGCATTTTTATCCTTTCTTTGGAGCCCTTAACTGATGCGCCAAGGACTCATCATGGTCTTAAAGAGCTCAATGGAGATCATGGAGAGGATGAGCATATGCGGCAAGGAGGCTTGAAGAAGCTTGAAGATGCTAGGAGTTCATTGGAGCAAGTTCCAAGCTCATTGGAGAAGGTTCCAAGCTCATTGGAGAAGGTTCCAAGCTCATTGGAGAAAGTTCCAAACTCATTGGAGAAGGTTTCAAGCTCATTGGAATTGCCTAAGATGTCATTTGATCCATTGAAGATGCCATTAGGCCCAATGACAAGAGCAAGAGCTAAAAGGTTTTAAGGAAGCATTATTGGGCCTCATTAGAGTTCATCTTGACGAGTTCAAGGCCATTGGAGTTCATTTGAAGCCCATTGGAGATCATCACCAAAGGAATATTCCCATCACTTCCAAGTTATGTACTCTACTTGAAATCGATGAGTATTAGGCCATTGGAGTTGTAATTTGATCATTGTGGGCTTTATTCTATTTTAATTAGCTATTTATTTAGTTTAGATGACATTGGGTTGGACCTTGTTTGACTAAGTCCAATCCTTGTTTTAATAGGACTTGTTATTTTTCCTTTTCCTTGTAGAATAAGGAGTAGGATCTTTCCTAGCTCCTTCCTAGCTTTTTCCTTTACCCTTAGGGCTTAGGATTTTAGATCAGAGCCGCCCCCCCTATTGCCTATATAAAGGCACCAACCCCTCTTGTAAACACAAGTTGAGTTGATTAATAAAATTGAGGTTTTTACCCAAATTGATTATCTTAGCTTCTTTGTTCTAGTTTGAGCAAAACTTAGGGTTCTTCAATCTTGTAGAGTCCTAGCAAACAATTAAGTTGTGATACTTGATTGCTTGTGAATCTTGTGACTTAGGTGTTCAATTGCAGGTCTAATTGGAGGTCTAAGGCCGACGAAAGAAGAGGATTGCTTGGGTGAGATTGTCGACATACACATCTAGAGTTGAAGGTTGTTCAAGTTGATTCTTGGCGGGTCACAAGGGTGGATTTGAATCTTAAAACAACTAGATTCGTATCAATTGGTAATCAGAGCATAGGTTGTCATTTTCAATCGGTAAATCCATCCTTCTATTCATCTATCATCAAGTTTTTCATCCATCTCATCCATCAAAGTTTTTCAAATTTTCTAGATCTAAAAATTCCGAAAATTAAAAAATTCATTGTTTTTTCATCCTAACTCCCATCGATTTGAAAATTCAGATTTGGAGTCCTCATACCTTGTAGTTTAATCGAAAAATATATATAAAAAAAATTTCGACCAGAATCTTGTGAAATTTAATCTGGCTGAAAGCTTTGAAATTTGAGATCTAGACTTCTTTTAGTGTGATCATTCTGGGAAAAATATTGAAAACAAATCAAAAATATTTGTGTCGAAATCGAATTTTTCCAGGAACTAGGGTTCTTGATTTGGGAATTTGGGGATTAGGGTTTGTTTTGAGCAATTGAGTCAATTGTTTGCATCTAACCCTAATTGATTGTTTATTTGAGATTCTTGGGTTTCTTTTGCTGTGAATTGAGATGTAATTTGAAGAATTTCAGTTTTAAACCCTATTGGAGACAAGTGGGTACAAAATTGAATCTAAGTGGTACTAGGGTTTATAATTGATTAAATTGATTGATTTGAGTTGCTAATTGTGTTTTGTGCAGCAAGTTTGGGAGACAAAATGCTGTTTGGATTGTATAGATCACTTTTTGTTTTGATTCACTCAAGTTATTGCTCTTAATTTTTTGTTCCTCAAGTAGGTCACGAGAAGAAAGGAGGCTCTAACAATTTGCTCTTTTTAGGCCTATTGAAGCTAGAAAAAGGCATAATCTTGTGAGATCATTAGGAGAGTAGTGGATCGCGAATCCATAGGTTGAGTGCAAACACGAGAGCTCAACAAAGGTAAAGCACACACACACTAGTGAGGAAATTTTTATTACTAACTTTTCTTTGTGTGTAGGTACAATGGGAGATCAAAATCAAGCCAATGATGTGGCTACCTCGTTGCAAGCTATCTTGCAACAATTAGGCACTATAACAACAAGATTAGAGGCCTTGGATGTTCGAAATCAACAAGCTCAAAATCAACAAGCTCCACTTAGTTTGGTTGATAGGAGAACTTTGAGTGCCTATGTAAAAGAGGATGTTCTAAGGGAGAATTTGTTCCATACTAGGATGTATGCGAATGGAAAGCTTAGTAGTGTGATTATAGATGGAGATAGTTGTAAGAACATAGTTAGTGATTATTTGGTGAAAGAGTTACAACTACCTACTTCTAAACATCCTAAACCCTATAGCTTAAGTTGGATCAATGATAGAGAAGATATTAGGGTTAACAAACAAGTTTTGGTTACTCTTTCTTTGGGCAGGTACAAAGAGGATGTCTTGTGTGATGTGCTACCAATGCGAGCTTGTCATGTTAAAGAGTGTTTGTTAGCTAAAAGTGAGATTAAGAGTGCTTTGCATGAGAATTCTGTTTTGATCTTACCTTTGTTTCGAAATACACTAATGGGTACTAACAACTTGGCTGGAGATATTCCAAGCAATATTGTGTCTTTTTTGAGTGATTTTGTAGGAATTAGACTTGTTTTGATACAAGGAGGGAAGTTTGTAGCTTACTTTTGTGAGGAAATTCCTAGTGGATTGTCATCCATTAGAGAAATTGAACTCAATCCATATGGTGTGCGATACAATTTCATTGAGAGCTTTCCATATGTGGTGCGCTACAAGAAAGGTAAGGAGAATGTTATAGCCGATACTTTATCAAGGAGGTATGTCTTACTTTCCATGCTTGATTCTAAGTTTCTTAGATTTGAGTTTATTAAGGAATTATATGCTAGTGATGCTTACTTTAGTGATGTCTTTAAAGCATGTGAGAATTTTGGATTTGGGAAGTATTATAAGCATGATGGATTTTTGTTTAAAGAATCTAGATTGTGTATACCTGCTTGTTCTCTGCGTTTTGTGCAAGCGAGGGAATCGCATGAGGGAGGTTTAATGGGTCACTTTGGTGTTGATAGAACATATGAATTATTGCATGAACACTTCTTTTGGCCTAAGATGCGATATGATGTAGGGAAGCATGTTTTCAGTTGCATTACTTGTTTGCAAGCTAAATCTACATCTAAACCTCATGGTTTGTACACTCCTTTGCCTATTCCTCATGAACCATGGACTCATATTAGCATGGATTTTGTGTTAGGTTTACCTCGTTCTAGGAGAGGTAAAGATTCTATCTTTGTGGTTGTTGATAGGTTTTCTAAGATGGCACACTTTATTGCATGCACTAAAACTGATAATGCCATTAATGTAGCTAATTTGTTCTTTAAAGAGATTGTTAGACTACATGGAATGCCTAGGACGATTGTGAGTGATAGAGATGCTAAGTTCTTAAGTCACTTTTGGAGAACTTTGTGGGCTAAGTTAGGTTCTAAGTTGTTATTTTCAACTACTTGTCATCCTCAAACTGATGGTCAAACTGAAGTAGTTAATAGGACTTTGTCTACCTTACTTAGAGCATTGATTAAAAAGAACTTAAGAACTTGGGAAGATTGTTTGCCTCATGTTGAATTTGCATACAATAGAAGCATACATAGTACAACTGGATTTTCACCTTTTGAATGTGTGTATGGCTTTAATCCTTTAACCCCATTGGATTTGTTGAGTTTACCTTTGAGTGTGCAAGTTGACATGGATGGGCAACGCAAGGCAGATTTTGTTAGGGATCTTCATGCAAAGGTTAGAGCTTAAATTGAGAAGAAAACACAACACTACATGAAGAATGCTAACAAGGGGTGCAAAGAGGTCATCTTTGAACCCGGAGATTGGGTTTGGTTGCATCTAAGGAAGGAAAGGTTCCCTGAGAAGAGGAAGTCTAAGCTCTTACCCCGTGGAGATGGTCCATTCGAAGTTCTGGAGACGATCAACAACAATGCATACAAGCTAGATCTTCCTAGTGAATATGGTAATGTAAGTGCTACTTTTAATGTCTTGGACTTATCCTTGTTTGATAATGATGCAGATTTGAGGACAAATCCTTTTCAAGGGAGAGGGGATGATGCGCCAAGGACTCATCATGGTCTTGAAGAGCTACTTGGAGATCATGGAGTGGATGAGCACATGCGGCAAGGAGGCTTGAAGAAGCTTGAAGATGCTAGGAGTTCATTGGAGCAAGTTCCAAGCTCATTGGAGCAAGTTCCAAGCTCATTGGAGATGGTTCCAAGCTCATTGGAGAAGGTTCCAAGCTCATTGGAGAAAGTTCCAAACTCATTGGAGATGGTTTCAAGCTTATTGGAATTGCCTAAGATGCCATTTGATCCATTGAAAATGCCATTAGGTCCAATGACAAGAGCAAGAGCTAAAAGGTTCAAAGAAGCATTATTGAGCCTCATTGGAGTTCATCTTGAAGAGTTAAAGGCCATTGGAGTTCATTTGAAGCCCATTGGAGATCATCACCAAAGGAATATTCCCATCGATTCCAAGTTATGCATTCTACTTGAAATCGATGAGTATTAGGCCATTAGAGTTATAATTTGGCCATTGTGGGCTTAATTCTATCTTAGATTAGCTTATTTTTAAGTTTGGATGTTATTTGGGTTGGGTCTTGTTTGACTAAGTCCAATCCTTGTTTAATTATGCTTTTATTTCCTTTTCATAGTTGGGTTTGGACTAGTTTTACCCTAGGCCATATATTTGGACGAAAATTTGGTGATATTTTCTAGATCTAGTCTTCCCCTATACCTATATAAAAGCACCAAACCCTCTTGTAAACATAAGTTGAGTTGATTAATAAAATTGAGGTTTTTACCGAAATTAATTATGTTAGCTTCTTTGTTCTAGTTTGAGCAAAACTTAGGATTCTTCAATCTTGTAGAGTCCTAGCAAACAATTAAGTTGTGATGCTTAATTGCTTGTGAATCTTGTGATCTTAGGTGTTCAATTGCAGGTCTAATTGGAGGTCTAAGGCCGACGAAAGAAGAGGATTGCTTGGGTGAGATTGTCGACATACACATCTAGAGTTGAAAGTTGTTCAAGTTGATTCTTGGCGGGTCACAGGGGTGGATTTGAATCTTAAAACAACTAGATTCGTATCATTAACCCAAACCTACATTACGTGCCTAATACTGTCCATCTTTGATCAGGTCGGGATATTGTAATGAAAAATATTTTATTCAAAGTGTGATCTTTTCAAAAGAAAAAGATTTTTTCCCCTCAAAATGCAATCTTTTCAAAAGAGAAAAAATGTTTTACAACAAGATTTTAAGACAAAATTGGTTTCAAGAGTTTTTAGTGCAAGTGAGTGGCAAAAAAAAAAAAAAAAGAGAAGGAAATGGAAAGGCTCTAGGGTGAAAACCTGAAAGGGCAATCTAGAGCAAGAATGAGAATTCCTGAGTCCTCATAAGGACTGTCAAAGCAGTCAAATAAAGTAGGAGCTCTTTCGCAGCATTGAGCATTGATTCAATTCACGGAATACGAGTTGAGAAAGTACTCGAACATGCGAATCGTGTCAAGAGAAGCTGATACACTTCCTTTTTCGAGAATTGCCTTTTCAGCCCTTGGGAACCTCTTGATAGCCAGTGTTGACTCAAATCATTTTGAACAAATGATGATTTGAAAATCTTTTGAAAAAGAGTTTAGAATTGAGTTTGCTAAAGATTTGCATTCCATTTGTGAGTATAAGATGAAACGGTTAAAGTCTTGGCAAGGGGAGCCTTCTAAGTGGTGGTCACTAGATCTTTTGAGAAAAGGTTCCTGGTTTTGGAAAAGTAGGACAACTTGTGCGTCATTTTTTTTGAAAAAAATGTTTTTAGGGGAAAATGAGGCAATATTCATGTGAAATCATTTTTAATCATGACATGTCTTAAGCAAATTTAATTACATGGTAATAACATATTTTGGACTTTGACTTTTGGTCAAATTTTGTTGTAGGAAGACAAAGAAGTTGATCCAAGGATTGATGTGGGGCAAAGGAGTCTGCTTCATCAGATTATCAGTGTGAGATCCATAGCAAGAAGTTTTGTCAATGAGGCATTTGGGAATTTGCAAGAGGTGTCAGGTTATAGAGAGGATGTCAGAGCATCACATGTCTTGAAGAGGAAGCATTTAAGAGTTACATAAAGTAGAGTCATCAGGGCATGACAAGGACGAAGATGGAGTGATTCAGAATTATTGAAGAATTAATAATGGGGGCATCATAGAGAAGGACTGGACATCACATAGCCTAGAAGGCAAAGAAGGAGCCATGCAAGGACATGGAACTAAGAAGAGACAATAACCAAGAATGGGAAAAGAAGAAGTCAAGAAAGGGAGGATGAAGAGTCAAGTACAAGTGTTTAAAGTGATCCACTGCGGTCCTTTCACCTTTAAGCATACAGTGCGATCTTTTAAAGTTTTCAGAGATATAAACTGATGTTCAAATGACCCTGTACGGTCTTTCACTGATTTTCATAAATTTAAGTTGATCTTAAGATGACCCTGTGCGGTCTTTCATAAAAGTTTTCGATGATCAGAGTTTATCTCCAATTGATCAAGTTTGGTCGTTTGAAGAAGATTTCGATGATCAGAGTTGATCCCTAGATGACCTAGTGCGGTTATTCCAAGAAGTTTTCAATGATCAGAGTTGATCCCCAGATGATCCGGTGTGGTCATCCCAAGAAGTTTTTGATGATCAAAGTTAATCTCCAATTGATCCAGTGTGGTCATTTCAAGAAGTTTTCGATGATTATAGTTGATCCCAGATGATCCAGTGCGGTCATTCCAAGAAGTAATCAATGATCAAAGTTGATCCCCAGATTATCCGGTGTGGCCATTCCAAGAAGTTTTCGATGATCAGAGTTGATCTCCAATTGATCCTGTGCGGTCTTTCAAAGAAGTTTTCAATGATCAGAGTTGATCCCTAGATGATCCTGTTCGGTCATTCCGAGAAGTTTTTAGAGATCATAGTTGATCCTTAGATCCAGTGCGGTCATTCCAAGAAGTTTTTAGAGATCAGAGTTGATCTCCAGATGATCCAGTGTCGTCATGCCAAGAAGTTTTTAGTAATTAGAGTTGATTCCTAGATGATCCAGTGCGGTCATTCCAAGAAGTTTTCAATGATCAGAGTTGATCCCTAGATGATCCAGTGCGGTCATTCCAAGAAGTTTTTAGAGATCAGAGTTGATCCCAGATGATCTAGTGCGGTCATTCCAAGAAGTTTGCAATGATCAGAGTTGATCTCCAATTGATATAGTGCAGTCATTCTAAAAAGTTTTCGATGATCATAATTGATCTTCAAGTTGATCCAGTGCGGTCATTCCATGAAAGGTTTCTGTGATCAAGGTTGAATCTTAAATGATCCAGTGCGGTTAATTAAGAAGTTCAACATTGAAGAGAAGGTGCGGAAAAAAGAAAAAGAGTTCAAGCACAACGGTGTCTACGTCTTTGTGTACTTCCCATTCATCTAGGAATACGAAAAGAACGCCTTTACGCCTTTCCAGATTCTCGCAAAGTTCACAAAGAGGGGCAACTGTAGACACCAAATTTGGGTTTAATTATTTTTGGGACAAACCCATTATTTTTAACCCAAGTTGAGGCTCATGTTTTAATTTCTTTTATGGTCTATGTAAGTGGGCTTATTTCTATTCAAGTAAATTGAGCCCAAACCCAAAAAAAAAGGAATGACTTTAGGGTATAAAAGGCTAATGAAGTCTTGGGCTTAGGGGGTCACGTTTAGGTTAAAAGTTTCCTTCAGACTCAATTGCTCTCGGATGAAAAAAACTTTGGCAGAAAAAATAATAAGGAGAAGATAGAGGCTTTGCTAGGGGGAGATAGAAAAATAATATAAAAGTCAAAGGGAAAGTGAAGAGAGAGAGAGAGCGTGAGATACAAAGTAAACAAAAGAATTAAAGGTTAGAAAGGGTGAAAAGAAAGCGCGCTTCCCAAATTGTCAAAAATCATCACCAATATGATCAATTTTGTTCAGTTGGTAAAATCTTTTTTTTTTGCTCTTTATCTTAAGTTTTTTCATGTAGACCATTGATTGTTATTATTAAATGTAACAATTTGTTCAAATGAATTCAGTAGCCTTTTATTCATTCTGTTTATTCCGGATTTCTGGAACAATAATATGATTCATGCGTTTGGGTCCCTAGATCTTAGTCTGATTTGAGATTTTATGCAATCTGGTTTATGTTTGTTTTAAATCTATTCATTTGGGGACTAATAGTTGGCTTTTTATACAATTAAGGGTTTATTTAGTTTTAGTTTATGCGTTTAGGGTTGTAATTGGTTAAAGTAATAATGGTTTAATTTCATAATCAACTTAGCATTAGTTTTAATTTCATAATTCATTTAGGAATTGATTTTATTTTTAATAGTTTAGTTTAGTTAAAACTAAATTAGGATTAGCTCATATGCATTCATATATAATTATGCAATTTAATTTGTATGTTATTTATTAATTGCCATGCCACTAAAATCATTAACCGTAGCCTTCCGAAGAAGGGTTTTCAGTGAGTGATCGAATTTTCGGGACTCGCTGAATGTCTCTGAGGATGAGAAGGTTTCTTTCGAGGTGCTTCAGAGTTCCTTGCATATGTCTCGAAAAGAGCTTTCAATAACTTGGGACTACGTAAATTGATCTAATAATTTTGATTTTGCATTCATCTTTTGCATACATGCATTAATTAGAGAAAAAACATAAAAAAGGCCAACAAAGATCTTTTTTATTAGAGCTATTTATCTATTATTTATTTATTTATCTTTTTTTACCTACCTATTTATCTAATTATCTATTTACCTATTTATCTTTTTATTCATCTATTTGTCAAAACGTGCGGGTTTGGAGTCGAACCCTGTAGCTAACGACTTCGGAAATCTAAGCCTGGGCTAAAGGAGTCGCCACTAATCTTTTTTTTTTTTCTAGGTGTGATTAGCCACCTACTGATTATTAGACTTAATGGACCATGTGCTCGACGACGGGCATACTAAGTCTAATACTATGGTCTACGAACCAAAATCTAAGTCCGGGAGTTTGTTATGTGTGGAGAAGGATTAGCACCCCACAACGTCCGTCAATATGACGATATTGAAAATCTAACACTAATCCGAGAAATTCCTTAAGTTGGTTGCTTTTAACTCAATCTTAATTATCAACTGGAAATGTTATGAAAGAAAAAAAAACAAAATCGTTTTTTTAAAAACAAGTTTGAATGTCGAGAATTTGAAGAATATAATCGAACGGCCGCCGATAATTCTGCTTTCAATTTTCTTTCATTGTTTGTCCCCTTGTTGATCCTTTTCTCTTCAGAAAGGAATTTTTGAAAATGTTGTGTCAAAATCTTTTTACCATTTTTGAATTTTCCTAAACTTGATCGATTTTCTTGATTTCCAAAATCTTCTTTTGGAATTCTTAAAGAAAAAACTTTTATTTTCCAAAATTCTCTTTTGGAATTACTAAAATAGAAAACATTCTTTTTTCCAAAATCTTATTTTGGAATTACTTAAAAGAAAACATTTGTTTTTCCAAAATCTTCTTTTGGAATTACTAAAATAGAAAATATTCTTTTTTTTTTTTGAAAATACTCTACATCGAAAACTCTTGAAATACTTTTTCTTAATTTTTCAAAAACTAGATAAGAGAACATAATTGAGAAAAAACATTTTTTTGAGGACATATTTTTTTTTTACTAGTTTTTGACTCCATTTCCCTTGATTTCAGTATACTTTCGTATTATGGTGAGAGTATCAACCGAAAACCCTAAACTCTTGTTGAAGAATCATATACTTTTTATAGCTAAGAACCCTCCAACAAAATCCTTCCACCCTTCAAAATAGTGTCATCTCCCCCCTCTTTAACCCTTAGGAAAATATTGTATATATAGCCTCTAAAGCATGAATTTCAACAGTGGATCCTTTTTATCCTACGGTTTTCCAATTTTCGATTTCTGCCTATTTTTGTTTCACAGCTTAGTTAATCAGTCCTCATGTGCAGGTGGCAACTGGAGGAGACAGGGGGATCGAATACCTCAGGTAAATCCCTGTTGTCTTCCTTTTATTCACTATCCATCTCATCTTTTGTCTTCTTGCCATCTCACGTGTATTTTCTCTTGGTAATTTGCTGATGTGGCCATCGAGGACCAAAGAGAGCAATTTGGTTGGCTTTTGAAACCAATGGGGTTTGGCCAACACAGCAGGTATTCTCTCATCAAGCAGATATATCTGAACAAAGCAAGCAGAAATCCGAACTGGCAACAATCAAGAAAAATAAAGAACACTAAATTTACGTGGAAAACCCTTCAGTGTGAAGGGAAAAACCACGGGGCAAAACCGGATAATAAATCCACTATGAGAAATAACTGATTACAAAAGTTCAAGTTTAAACTAATTGCCCAAAGCCTAAACACCAACATATTGGAACTAAAATACAAAGATTTACCTCTTTGGAAACACCAAGGAATCAACCCAAAGAAAACCCAATTTGTTACCA
This sequence comes from Corchorus olitorius, assembly GCA_001974825.2. Lineage (NCBI taxonomy): Eukaryota > Viridiplantae > Streptophyta > Magnoliopsida > Malvales > Malvaceae > Corchorus > Corchorus olitorius. The sequence continues at coordinate 15,684 of AWUE01013514.1, read as the reverse complement.
ACTTATCTGATGCGCCCAAGGTTGATCATGGACTTGAAGATGACAATGGAGAGCATGGAAAGGATGTGCAAGGGCTACAAGGAAGCATGGAGATCATGTAGATATCGATAAGCATGTTCCAAGCACCAAAAGGATGCCATTCGATCTATTAAAGATGCCTATTGGTCTGATGACAAGAGCAAGAGCTAAGAGATTCAAGGATGCACTCATGGGCCTGGTTCGAACTCATCTAGATAATATTAAGACCATCGAAGTTCAATTGAAGAGCTTTGGTGATGATTTAGGCAAGAAGACTTCCATCGATTCCAAGCTCATCACTTTGCTTGCAATCGATGTTTAATTGGGCTTGATTGCATGTATTCGGCTTTTTAAGGCCTAATTCTATCTTATATTAGGTTATCTTTATGTTTAGGTGACCTTAGGGTTGGGCCTTGTGATACGAATCTAGTTGTGTTAGATTCAAATCTACCCTTGAATTCCTCCAAAGATCAACTTGAAACTTCAACTTCTAGACTTGATGTAGATCGATCTCCTTAGATGGCTTTTCTTCATTCGTCGCCCTAGATAACTAGACCTGTAATTATCAATCTAAGATCACAAGATTCACAAACAATTAAGCAATCACAACCTAATTATTTGATAGCATTCTACAAGATTGAAGAACCCTAAGTATGCTCAGACTAGAACAATGAAGCTAAATAATCAATTGGGTGAATAAACTTCAACTTTATTGAAAACTTAACTTGATTACAAGAGGGGGGTCGATGCCTTTATATTGGCATAGGGGTCGACTAAAACTAGAGAAAATAAAGACCCTTGGCGGTTTACATAGCCTTGGGCGGCACACATAGGAAAAGACAAGGAAATAACCTAATTCCAAGTCAAACTAGGAAAAATAAATAACAAGGAACAAGGATTGGACTTAGTCAAACAAGGCCCAATCCTAAAATCATCTAAACATGAAGATAAGCTAATCTAAGATAGAATAAAGCCCACAATGGCCTAAATAACACATTCAAGCTCTAATTCAAGTCGATGGCATGTAAAGTGATGATCTTGGAACTAATGGATGAATGCTTGCTCAAATCATCACCAAAACTCTTCAATGGCGCATCCATGACTTTCATATCATCTAAGTGACTTCGATCAAGGCCCATAAGTGCATCCTTGAATCTTTTAGCTCTTGCTCTTGTCATTGGACCAATAGGCATCTCTAATGGATCAAATGGCATCTTCTTGGTGCTTGGAACATGCTCAACGATATCTCCTTGATCTTCATGCTTCTCCATGCTTCCTTGCACTCCATGCTCATCCTTTCCATGATCTCCATTGTCATCTTCATGTCCTTGATAAGCCCTTGGCGCATCATTCCCTCCTCGTTGAAAAGGATTTGTCCTCAATTCTGCATCATTATCAAACAAAGACAAATCAGCAACATTAAAAGTAGCACTCACATTACCATACTCACTAGGAAGATGTAGCTTGTATGCATTGTTGTTAATCCTTTCCAACACTTGGAATGGTCCATCGCCACGGGGTAAAAGCTTAGACTTCCTCTTCTCAAGAAATCTCTCCTTCCTTAGATGCAACCAAACCCAATCTCCAGGCTCAAAGATAACTTCTTTGCGCCCCTTGTTAGCTATCTTCATGTAGTGTTGAGTCTTCTTTTTAATGTTTGCTCTAACCTTCTCATGAAGTTCTCTAACATATTCAACCTTCCTTTTACCATCCATGTCAACTTGCACACTCAAAGGTAAACTCATCAAATCCAAAGGAGTTAAAGTATTAAAACCATACACAATTTAAAAAGGTGAATAACCAGTAGTACTATGTATGCTTCTATTGTATGCAAATCCAACATGAGGCAAAGAATCTTCCCAAGTTCTTAAGTTCTTTTTAATCAAGCTCTAAGCAAGGTTGACAAAGTCCTATTAACAACTTCAGTTTGACCATCAGTTTGAGGATGACAAGTTGTTGAAAACATCAACTTAGTACCTAACTTAGCCCATAAAGTTCTCCAAAAGTGACTTAAGAACTTAGCATCTCTATCAAAAACAATGGTTCTAGGCATTCCATGCAATCTACCAATCTCCTTAAAGAACAAGTTAGCTACATTAATGGCATCATCAGTTTTAGAATATGCAATAACCTGTGCCATCTTAGAAAACCTATCAACCACAACAAAAACAGGATCTTTACCTCTCCTAGAACGAGGCAAACCTAACACAAAATCCATGCTAATGTGTGTCCATGGTTCATGAGGAATAGGTAAAGGAGTATACAATCCATGAGGTTTCGATGTAGATTTAGCTTGCAAACAAACAATACAACTAGAAACATGCTTTCCTACATCATTTCGCATCTTAGGCCAAAAGAAGTGTTCATGCAAGATCTCATATGTTCTATTAACACCAAAATGACCCTTTGAACCCCCTTCATGCAATTCCCTCAACAAAACATCACGCAAAGAACAAGAAGGAATACAAAGTCTAGTTTCTTTAAACAAAAATCCAGAATGCAAGTAATACTTCCCAAATGCAGAATTAGCACATGCTTTAAATATTTCACCAAAGTAAGCATCCAAAGCATACAAGTCCTTAATAAGCTCAAATCCTAGAAATTTAGATTCAAGTGTGGAAAGTAACACATACCTCCTTGATAATGCATCAGCCACAACATTCTCCTTACCTTTCTTATATCGCACAACATAAGGAAAACTCTCCTTACCTTGATGTATGAGGGATCCAAATCTGAAATTTCAAAGCAAACCGACCACTAATGAATCCACAACAAAAATAAGAAGTTTCTGAATATTTGAAAAGGTGAGTGTTGCGCTTTAGGTGATGATGGATGAAAAACTTGATGAATGATGAATAGAAGGTTAGATTTACCGATTGAAGATGAAAAATCTTGCTTTAAATACCAATTGATACGAATCTAGTTGTTTTAGATTCAAATCTATCCTTGAATTCCTCCAAAGATCAACTTGAAACTTCAACTTCTAGACTTGATGTAGATCGATCTCCTTAGCTAGTTTTTCTTCTTCGTTCGTCGCCCTAGATGGATAACTAGACCTGCAATTATCAATCTAAGATCACAAGATTCACAAATAATTAAGCAATCATAACCTAATTATTTGCTAGGACTCTACAAGATTGAAGAACCCTAAGTATGCTCAAACTAGAACGATGAAGCTAAATAATCAATTGGGTGAATAAACCTCAACTTTATTGAAAACTTAACTTGATTACAAGAGGGGGGTCGATGGGTTTATATAGGCATAGGGGTCGACTAAAACTAGAGAAAATAAAGACCCTTGGCGGTTTACAAAGCCTTGGGCGTCACACATAGGAAAAGACAAGGAAATAACCTAATTCCAAGTCAAACTAGGAAAAATAAATAACAAGGAACAAGGATTGGACCTAGTCAAACAAGGCCCAATCCTAATGTCATCTAAACATAAAGATAAGCTAATCTAAGATAGAATAAAGCCCATAATGGCCTAAATAACACATTCAAGCTCTAATTCAAGTCGATGGCAAGTAAAGTGATGATCTTGGAGCTAATGGATGAATGCTTGCTCAAATCATGACCAAAGCTCTTCAATGGCGCATCCATGACTTTCATATCATCTAAGTGACTTCGAACAAGGCCCATAAGTGCATCCTTGAATCTTTTAGCTCTTGCTCTTGTCATAGGACCAATAGGCATCTTTAATGGATCAAATGGCATATTCTTGGTGCTTGGAACATGCTCAACGATATCTCCTTGATCTTCATGCTTCTCCATGCTTCCTTGCACTCCATGCTCATTCTTTCCATGATCTCCATTATCATCTTCATGTCGTTGATAAGCCCATGGCGCATCAACTTGTTTGACTAAGTCCAATCCTTGTTTAATTATGCCTTATTATTTATTTTTCTTAGCTGGACTTGGATTAGTTTTCCTTATCTTTTAATTGGGCTTGTTAGGCTTGATAGTAGCCCATATCACTTTAGGATTAGGTTTATGTCGACCCCTATGCGTATATAAGGGATCGATATCCCCTCTTGTAAGACCAAGTTAAGTTTAGCAAGAATAAAAGTTCATATTTCAGAATTTAGCTTCATTGTTCTAGTTTGAACATACTTAAGATTTCTTCAATCTTGTAGAGTCCTAGCAAACTATTAGGTAGTGATTACTTAATTGTTTGTAAATCTTGTGACCTTAGGTTGTTAATTGCAGGTCTAATTAATCATCTAAGGCCGACGAACGAATACGAGAGCTTTGTTGAAGACTATCGATTTCATCAAGTCTAGAGTTGGAGTTTCAAGTTTTATCTTTGGAGGATTTCAAGGGTAGATTTGAATCTATCACAACTAGATTCGTATCATTATCTCTCTCTCCCTTACTCTCTCTATGGAGCAAGAACCAAATAAGCTTCACCACATCACACCACCCTTGCAAGCTTCTTACAAGATTCAAATCAAACAAAGAGCAAAAAAGATTCGGATGCTCACTTGTTCTTCCTCATGCACCGCTCATGTTAGCTTTCAATTGCCAATTGGCAATTTCCCAATTTCAATATATAGCCAAAGCCAAAGTCCGCTTTAAAAACAAAACCCTTATTTGCCTTTTAATCATGACCATTGGATCATCAAATTAAATCATGGTCATCCATACTCATTAAAGTCATATGGGCCACATGAGCCCAAGTGTGATGCCAAACTAATATAGGGTTGGGCCCCACAAGCTCATAAACCCAATAATCTCCCCCTCCAACCCCATTCGGAGGAGATGTGTCACACAACCTGCTTCACTTGAAGTTTGCCTTGGCCAAGGTATCCATCCCGGCCAAGTTGCTGCACAACTCAAGTTTCTCCCTGGAACCACTTTGGTTAACATATCAGCTGTATTCTTATCAGTGTGAATCTTCTTCAACTGTAATTCATTATCTTTCATTGCCATACGCAACCAATGGTACCTAACATCAATGTGCTTTGTCCTGGCATGGTACATGATATTCTTACTCAAATCCAAAGCACCCTGGCTATCACAAAATACCACATACTTTTTTTTGACTCAAACCCAATTCATGAAAAAAATCTTTTCATCCAAAGCATTTCCTTACCTGCTTCGGTCGCTGCAATATATTCAGCCTCCGTTGTCGACAAGGCAACACAATTTTGCAACTTAGACTGCCAAGAAACAGCTCCCCCTACAAAAATAAATAGGTAACCCGAAGTAGATTTCCTACTATCAAGATCCCCCGCCATGTCTGCAACTGTGAAATCTTCAAGAACTATCTGTGTAGTCCCACAACTCAAGCACATCTTTGAAGTACATCTCAAGTATCTAAAGATCCACTTCACCGCTTCCTAGTGAACCTTTCCCAAATCTGAAAAAAATATGCTCACTACACCAACTATATAAGCAATGTCAGGTCATTTACAAACCATGAGATACATCAATGAACCCACTGTAAAGGAATAGGGAATAACTGATATCTCATCCTTCTCTTTCTCACTCATAGGACAAGATTTCTTGGTCAACTTGAAATGGTTAACAAGTGGTGTGCTAACTGACTTAGCTTTCTGCATGTTGAATCTCTTCAGTATTCGTTCAACATACTTTTCTTGTGATAACCATAGTTTTCCAACTTTCTTGTCTCGGATAATATCCATACCCAAAATTTGATTAGCTGAACCTAAGTCTTTCATATCAAAAGACCTAGACAAATCATCTTTCAACTTGCTAATTAATTCAACATCTTGCCCAACAATCAACATATCATCAACATAGAGCAAGAGAATAATGAAATCATTACTAAAAGATCTAAAATAAACACAAGGATCTGCTGCAATTCTCGTAAAGAGATGACTCACCATAAAGGAATCAAACTTCTTGTACAACTGCCTCGGAGCTTGTTTCAAGCAATACAAGCTCTTCTTCAACCTGCAAACCATGTGTTCCTTCCCCTTAAACTCAAAACCCTCTAGTTGGTCCATGTAAATTTCTTCTTGCAAATCGCCATGCAAGAATGAAGTCTTAACATCAAGTTACTCAATCTTAAGGATCAAACTCGCAGCTAGCTTGAGTACAAACCGAATGGAACTCATCTTCAAAACTGGAGAGAAAATCTCATCAAAGTCATTATCTGCTTTCTGTGCGAAGCGTTTTACCAACAAACGAGCTTTATACCTCACTAGCTTGTTACCATCTTTCTTCAACTTGAACACCCACTTGATCTTAAGTGGCCTTCTACCTTTTGGAAGCTCAACCAACTCATAAGTGCCATTTTTCTGCAAAGAATCCATTTCCTCTTGCATTGCTTCCAACTAACGCTGCTTATCTGATGTAGACTGCAGATCATGGAAGCTCTCTGTCTCCCCCTCATCTGTAAGCAAAAGATACTCAGACCTAGGATACCTAGTGGATGGAATATGCCCCCTGTTCGATCTCCGAAGCTGAGGCTCATTGTTCTCAGGTAGGGGTAGTTGCTCCCCCTGCTCAATACCCACTGCATCTGGCCGTGCAATATCATCACCATCCAACTCATCATTACCTATAGCTGGCTCATCTGTACCATGTTCTGTACCTTGTTCATCTCCACCATCTGTGGCTCTCCTTGGTGGAACTGTTGTCGGTGTCAAATCATCATCATGAACAACCCGAGAAGTTTTCTCTTTCTTCTCAAAATCTGTTATGGTCTCATGTTCATGAAAGACAACTTCCCTACTTCTAACAATCTTCTTCTTTTCTGGATCTGATCGATCGTCGGCAATCATAAAAATAATCCCCACAAAAACCTAACTAAGTAGATAGGGCAAGTAGGGGTCGAATCCCACAGAGAAGGGAAATAAACTTATCCAAAGATTAAATCTTCTCGAAGAATCACTTAAAAACAAGGGATTAAAAAATCAATTAAAAAGAAAAGCAATTAATCTAAATATAAAACAAAGTAAATTAAATCTAAATCTATGGCAAATAATAAAGAAAACAATAATAAGAAAGCATACTTTTTCTCCAATGGTAGAAATCAATCAAATTATTAACTATAGGTCATTGATTTAAAAGATAAATTTAATATTTAATTCTTGATTAGATAATTGGTCTAGGGAAAACCCTAACATGTATATTAATTAAGATTTCCCTTTTGAGGCTTAAATTATCCCTATTATTCTTTTAGCAATTGATTTCCCTTTTGAGGCTTAAAAATTACTAAAGAACAAAGAATTAAGAACAATTATTCACACATGCATATCAAGTAAAACCAAACTTATCCATGGTTAGTGCATAAGGTAAACTAATCCCTTGGAAGCAATGGTTAGTTCTCATCCAATTGTTACCACACAATGAAACTTGAGGTGTTAATTCTAAGCTTGATTTAACTATAGATCTATCAAATTACTTCATTAGCGGCCGCAGTAAATTAATAATAATCAAGATCATAAAATAAAACAGAGATTAGCAAACTATCAATCAAGAACAAATATCAAATTATAAGCACACAAATCTCACCATAATTAATTGATTAAAATCACCAAAGGATAAGAAGTATTAAGAATTTAGCTACTCATGAAACTTACAGGATTTGAAGGGGGCGGAATCCTCCTTTGGCTAAACAAGGGATATCGCACCCTTTTATGAAAAGAGAGGGTGTCGACTCCCTTAGCCTAAAACTAGAAGAAAAACTAGAAAAAATAGATTAAGAGAAAATTGTATGAGAGATTGTGATTTGTGTTACATAAGGTGGGTATTCATAGTGGACTAATTAGACTCCATATAGACTTAGGAAGGGTAGGAAGGTTTAGCTTCATGACTTGGTCTCCAAGTTGGCTTAAAAGTCTTCCTAGAACCAAAATTAGAGTGAAATTCGGACTCTAGAAAATTCTGGAATCGCACAGCAACTTTGAAAGCAATTTCGAGCTTGACGATGGCAGAAATGGGCTTTGGGCTTCAAAGAAAAGTTGTAGATCTCGGAGTCCTCTTTCCAACGCCTACTCACATGCCTTATTTGGAGGTCTGAGTAGAAAGTTATGGTCTTTTTACCAAGACTGCGCTGAATCCTAATCCAAATAGGAAAGGGTTGCGGGAATTTGAATATTTCTTGGGCTTGTGCTGCACCAATTGGATTTTTAACTCCAATTATGGGCTCATATTGGCTGAGTATTATCCCATATAAAATATTCAAAAATTCCATGTCTTCAAGGTCTTCTTCGTAGTCTTATCTTCAATCCTTCGAGATTTAAGTTCAATCCTCAATTCTTGTGATGCGCCAAGGGCTTATCATGGTCTTGAAGAATACAATGAAGATCATGGAGAGGATGTGCATAGGCGGCAAGGAAGCATGGACAAGCTTGAAGATGCTAGAGATGAGCACAAAGATGATTCAAGTCCATTAGAGTCGCCTAAGATGCCATTTGATCCATTGAAGATGCCTTTAGGTCTTATGACTAGAGCAAGAGCTAAGAAGTTCAAAGATGCATTAACAAGTCTTGTTCGAACTCATCTTGATGACTTGAAGTCCGTTGGAGTTCATTTGAAGAGCATTGAAGATCATAATCAAAGGAATATTCCCATCGATTCCAAGTTGTGCACTTTACTTGAAATCGATGAGCATTAGTTCATTCATTGTGTAATTCGGCCATTGTGGGCTTAATTCTATCTTAGATTAGTTATTTAATTAGTTATGAACCTTATTTGGGTTGGGCCTTGTTTAATTAAGTCCAATCCTTATCTAATTTTCTATTGGTTGTATTTTTGGATAGTTTCTAGAAGATCCTTTAGGGCTAGCCGCCTATAGCTTTGTGGGAGGCGGTTTAGGGGGGTTTTCAAGGGGGGTTGTGCAAGGCCTTGCCTATATAAAGGCTCTATATCTCTCTTGTAAACTCAAGTTAAGTTTTCAATAAAGATTTTGAGGTTTATTCCCCCAAATTGATTATCTTAGCTTCATTGTTCTAGTTTGAGCAAAACATAGGGTTCTTCAATCTGGTAGAGTCCTAGCAAATAATTAAGTTGTGATAACTTGATTGTTTGTGAATCTTGTGATCTTAGGTGTTCAATTGCAGGTCAAATTGAAGGGCTAAGGCCGACAAAATAAGAAGATTGCTTAGGTGAAGATCATCGACATACACATCTAGAAGTTGAAGTTGTTCAAGTTGATTCTTGGCGGGTCACAATGATAGATTTGAATCTTAAAACAACTAGATTTGTATCATCTTGCTTGTTGAAATAATTCTTTAATAGTCTTCATATCTTCAAATTATCTTCAATAAATCTTTAATCACGAACTTCGAATCTTCAAATCTTTACTCTAAATTGCTAAGTCCATATTTGTGACAAAAGTCGTCAAAATAGCTCCAAAAATAGTGAAAAACAACAAGTTTCCACTTTTCTTGTCTTCAAGACCTAAAAACACAAATACTTATAAAATAGGGTTAAAATAAAATACACATAAGAATACTAAAAAGCATAGGAAAATGAACATAAAAATAAGGTCTATTTTGGCTCGATCAGGATCCCGAAACCTGTAATCAAACTCCTCTCCACCATAAACAACAAAGATACAAGAAGTGGCTTTACTGTCAAGTTTTGGCCTTTATCCCTTAGACATATGCAAGAAAGTCTTGCATCCAAATACCTTCAAATGAGCATATGAAGGATCTTTACCTAACCATACTTTCTCTAGTATGTGAAAGTCTAAAGGAGCCGATGAAGACCTGTTGATAAGGTAGCAAGCAACCTTGACTGCTTCACCCCAAAATGTCTTAGGCAATTTAGCCATCTTTAGCATGCATCTCACTCTCTCCACAATGGTGCGATTCATCCTTTCAGCTACACCATAATGTTGGGTGTTCCAGGTTCTGTCAACTCATGCCTAATCCCATGCTTTGAACAATATGCAGTTAAGTCATTGGATGTGTACTCACCACCATTATCCGGGCGAATACACTTCAAGGGTAATTACCCTGTTTCCCTTTCAACCATGGCATGAAATTTCTGAAATATCTGCAGTACCTGACTTTTGTATCGCAAACAAAACACCCAAGTTTTTCGTGAAGCATTATCAATAAAAGTAACAAAGTATCTATTGCCACCTAAAGACTCCACCTTCATGGGACCACATACATCAGAATGAATCAATTCCAATTTTCTTTCTTTCCTATTAGTAGGTATACGGAAAAACTCTCTACGATGATTACCAAATTAACAATGATCACAAGAGTTAACAATCAAACATTTACCTTTGGCTGAGGGTATAGGAATGAGGGACTGTCTCTCCAAAAGAAGCAACCCTTTTTCACTCAAGTGCGCCAGCCTGTTATGCCACAAGTTTGGTGAAGCATCATCTTCCACTGCATTGACATTGTTTCCACAATGTTTCAACCAAGTCTTGTACATAGTGCAACATAAACTTCCCTTTTCAACTAGTAAAGACCCATCAAAAAGCTTCAAATGCCCATCCTTTTGCTAACTCTCATATCCTTCCTTATCAAGGACATTAACTGCAAGCAAGTTCATTCTCAAATCCGGAATGTGTCTCACATTCTTCAAAGTCAATGTGCAACCAGTACTAGTCTGAACAATAATGTCACCAATCCCCGCAATCTACGACACACTCTTGTTTCCCATCCTGGTTTCACCAAAGTCTCGTGCTTCGTAAGTTGTAAACAACTCCCTCTTGGGAACATAATGATATGCTGCACCTGTGTCAACAATCCACTCGATAGATGGATCAACTACATGGTTACAATAACCATGTCCACAAATTAATGACACTGTCTCCTTGATGGGAGTCGTATTCCACCAAAAATAAAATCATACAAAACCTATAGATAGGGTAAGTATGAGTCGATCCCACAGAGAACTATTGTTTTAATTACCTTTCCTAAAATTGTGAATTAAACTAAAATTGGGGTTTTATGGAGAAATTAACTAAACAAAATAAATAACAAAATAAAATATTAGTGAGATTAAAGAAACAATTAAATAAATATTCTAATTTCAAGACAATCGCACTCTTGGGATAAAAGGATTTGATCCTTGGCATTAATTAAGATCTAACTTGATAAATAGACGGCGTAGATTAACGTCATCGACCATTAATCCCTATCTTTCCTTAGTCTTCATTAGTCATGACGTAAGTCCTACACTAAATCCTAACAAATATACTAATCTAATTCCAAGCGTCTACTAGATTCAAGTAATTTATTGCTTTAAGAACTAGAAAGATCTTAGCCAACAATAGACAATGCTCACTAATATAGGCAATATACAATCTATATTCAAGATTCTCTTAGAGGGCTACTCTAAGTTATTACTAGGGATTTGACTACCTACAATTGCATATAGGAATCTCATCTAACAATAAAAATCATACCCAATTACAATAGATGGCCATTCTAAATAATTAAGCATGAAATCATTCAAATAATTTAGAGAAAATTGAAATACTTACAAGATGGATGAATAAGCGCAGAGCCTCACAAATCAAATACCCAGGAGATTGAAAGTCTCAAAATTAATTAACTAGAAAAGATAGATTACAAAATAATCAAGAATGAAGAAAATCTCTATTCTTGAATTCACGTTTCCAAAGCCAAAATTGGAATTTCAATTAATTCGCCGTCGGCTCAAACAAAGCCAATTTCGTTGGTTTCCCAAAGTCCCAATTTTTGGAATTGAAAAGTTACTTCAGCCGGCTTCCAAATTCACTTTCCGCCCAAAGCATAATTCCAGATTCTCCAATTGAAAGTTGAAAATTGAACTCTCTTTAAGGCATGCGCCTTCACAATATATACCTAAAGATATTAGTTTTAGGCAAATGACAATTCTGCCCATAAAATTCTAAAATAACTACTAAAATAAATAGCATGGGAGAACTAAGTTTTTCCCAAGGCCCAAATCACATGTCTAGTTGGAATTAATTCCAGCTCAAACGGTTGAGCCCAATCGTGACTTAAATTTGCAGCCTTGTTTCCAGCCCTGTTTTGACCCAGAGAAGGTCGAGTTTGACCCTGATGAAGGTCGAAACAGGGAAATTTCTATCTTGTTCTTGGTGAATCTCGACCCTTTGCGAAGGTTGATTTCAACCCGCTTCTGGTTGATGCAGGACACCTACTTCTTTGCTCCATTATGCTTCCTTTGCCTACAATGCTCCTTTAAAGTACCTAAAACATACAAATGAGCAACTAAGTAGCAAATCAACTCAAAAAGTCATAAAAACACCTTCACACGACATGAAAAAGATAGGAAAATATGCACTCAACAAATTCCCCCACACTTAGATCTTTCTAGTCCCTAGAAGGCTAGAAAACAAAACAAAGACTAAAAACTTAAAGAAAAACTAAAGACAAGCAAAAAAAAATGCATATGCAAACAAACACTCTAAAATTAAAAAGAAAATCACATGCAACAAATGACTTAGTTCCACTTTCGTAAGCACACGGTGATTTTTAGCATAAACCACAAGCCTTTAAACCTCTAAGCATCCCTAGAGGAGGAGTATAGTCTCCTGAGGGCTTACTTAACTAGAACGACACACACAAACATTATATAGAAGAATTTCACTAGAGAATCAATTTTTTTTTTGAAAAATCAAAAATTTTTGTCAAATTTTAAAAATCGTTTTGAAAAAGCCTTCTCTAGTAAAAATGCAAAGAATGGACCTTCGTAATAGACATTTCCCTCCCCCACACTTAAATAACACATTGTCCTCAATGTGTAGGTGGTTGCTAAACTAATCAACCAAAAATTTGTTTCCAATCAAAGAGTTTAAAATGTGGAGTACACAAAATATCATCTCAAATATTCATCCGCTAATTCTAGAAAGGTATAGTAAAGGTTAGTAAAAATTCAAAAGTAATATAAATCAAATAAAAATATGCTCAAAAATCCAATCAAAATATTATAGGGTTCATCATACCTTAATAGGTATGTATAATCCACTCATAATAGTATACTTACCATAGGCTTGCAAAACTATCCAATCTCCACTAAATATTAGCTCAAAATGAAATAAAGCATAGTATACACAAGAACTAGAATGCATTGATAATAAGGGTTGTAACGAGGCTAATGGGTAAAATGGACTATCAAAGAAAGGGTAAAAGATATATCAAAAATATCTCAAGAAAGGTGAAGTGAAAATAATCATGGGCAAATATATCAATAAGTAGCCCAAAACTTGGCTCCAAGAACTTCAACTTTCTTCTTCCTTCTTAACTTTACCATAAACAATGAATGCACAAATGGATGTCCATAACTATAAGCACAAGTGTCTTCTTCTTCTTTTTTTTATTTTTGAAAAAAAATTTTTTTTTTCGTGAGTTTGAAAAATTCTGACTCAACCCAAAAAGGGTTGAGTTTGGACCCTTTACAGGTCCAAACAGGATTTTCTCTTCTTCTTCAGCTCGACCTGTGATAGGTCAAGTTCGACCTTCCACGAGTCCAAACATGAATTTTCTCAACTATTTTTTATTTTTGAATTTTCTTGGTGGTTGCATTTTATGCTCTCCCACCTCAAGATTTTTTTTTTTTCATTTTTTTGACACTTCTCAAATCAACCAATTGAATAACTTTGACATCAATTCAACCCTTCAAATAGGATCTCCAACAAAGGAATAGTAGGAATCCCTCACCAATAATCGATTTCCATGCTTTAGCCAAGAACCAAAAATAAAACAAGCCAAACTTCACCAATCAAGAGATAATAAGGTTAAGAGAAAACTTGTCTTTCTTTAAAGGGTTAGGGTTCTTTCGGATAATGTGGCTAACAACAAAGAAATATATCAAATATCGGCTATAACTAAGAAAATGGCACAATGGGGTTCACTACTATGGTCTTTCAAAAGGGTTGGCAACAATTAGGCACAAAGTCAATCCTAAAATGCATATTTTCTAGCTCCATAAAAGTGTATACGATAAAAGATAAAATCAATGAATTGTTTTTTTTTTTAAAAAAAAATCTTTTTGGTTAGATCAATATCAACACATGAAGCACAAAGGTGAGGAAAACTTATCAATAACATGATATATGTAATACTTAATCTATCAAGAAAGTGTGCACCCATTCCAGTAAATCAAGCAAACATAGCAATAAGTATAGATAATCATAGCATGTCTTATATAAGGTCCTAAACATGAAATATGCAAAAATTAATTAAAAAGCTAATTAACATAAAGTTCAAAACAAAAAACAAAAATAAATCATTGGGTTGCCTCCCAACAAGCGCCTTTCTCTAATGTCTTTGGCTAGACTTTTCCATTCTCTATTTGTCAAGGAGGATCTTTCCACCTCAATGCAAAAATCAAATATGATCAAAATCGAAAAATATGAACATATAAGAATAAAAGAAAATTAAAGAGATATGGAAGGAAGTCACCTATTTTGCTTAAAGGAACTCCATGAATGGCTAGTAAAGGCAATGCCCTTGTTGTTGCCGTGGTGGGATTGTGCAAGAGCTTCTTCGAATAAAAGAAATTTGCTTTAGACTCCTCTTGCATTCTCAGCATCTCAGCAATATTTTTAAAATTGCAGGCATCATCATTCTCAAAGAATGGCTCCATTGTCATCCATTCGTCACATGAATCACCATTGAAGCACCCAAACTTTAAAAACTTCTCAATCCCTAGGAAATCTTGATTCTCACATCTCAAAATATCAATTGGAGAAGAGTTATCAACCATATTGACTTCGGATGCGGAATTTCCACTTAAAGTTGGCTTAGGAAGGATTTCAGGTTGATTTGCTGAAGAAGTTATATCATCAAGTTTGTCCGGGAAAGCAGCCTGTTTCAACCCTGAGAAGGTCGAGTTCGACCCGCTCCAGGTTGAAACAGGAGAATTTATCTGCCCAGTTCGACCTTCCTCAGGGTCCAGTTTGACCCTTTTTGAGGTTGAAACAGATTTTGTTTTCTCTTCTTTTCCAGCTTCATTCTCACCTTGGTTCACTTCCCATGCTTCATTTTCTTCTTCCTCAAGGGTATTGAGTTAAGCTTCAACCCTTCCTAAGGAATCAACAAGTTGTCCCACTTGATTTCCCAAATCTTCTATTTCTTGTTCATGTATCGATAATTTTTGTTTAATTAACGATTGTCCTTTAGCAAGTAACAACTGTCCATCAACAAGTTTTTCCATTAAAGCCACTAAAGTTGAATTTGGAGCTTGAACTTGTTGTGAGAATTGAATTTGTTGGTCATCAAATTGGTGATAATTTGCATATGAATTATAACACGAACTAAGAAACTGTTGACCTCCATGCCTCTCATATGGTGGATAATCTTCATAACCTGAATTGTAAGAACAATGGTTGTAATAAGGTGTAAAAAAATCCATCATAAGCGCTAAATTGTTCCATAATAATGAAAATATAAATTAAGTTCAAGGAACGAGGAAACCAAATTTAGCCAATAATCTTCAACACTTGAATGGAGGGGTGACTTGAAAAGCAGCGCCTAATGCCTAAACCTGCAAAATTAACAAAAACACAAAAACAAAATGCGAAAAATAAAAACAAAACTAAAAGAAAGTAACAAAACAAATGAGTTCCCCGGCAACGGCGCTAAAAGTGGATGGGTGTTGTATTCCACCAAAAATAAAATCATACAAAACCTATAGACAGGGTAAGTACGAGTCGATCCCACAGAGAACTATTGTTTTAATTACCTTTCCTAAAAATTGTGAATTAAACTAAAATTGGGG
>AWUE01013511.1:0-41325 GCA_001974825.2 Corchorus olitorius | reverse complement strand
GGGTTGTACCTGAGTTTTGGATTTGGTTTGCTTTGTGCTATTTTGCTTTTCCATTGCGTGGTGGAGATGGCGATCAAAATTAAGTGAATGCCTTTGGCCTTCTAAAGTGTGATGACGAACATAAATGTCCTTATTAGGTGCTGATGATCACAATTATTCAACTTAAAAACAAAATTAATTATTATAATTAATTGATGATAATGACATTACTAAAGTTGATCACATTCTTTTCCCTTTTCTTGCGGCTTCAGCACATAATAAACATTCTTTGACCAAAATAAAAAAATTACCCTATACACTTTAACAAAGAACCTAATAAAATGAAAGTGTAAATATATAGTTATGAATTTCATAAAGTTACAATTATATTACTAACATTTGATTCAATTTGTAGATTAATTATATATGTATATCCTAATAACATAACATGAATTGAGTCGTTCAATATCATATACTTCGAACTGAAATTAGAATAAAAAATAATTCAAATTAAGTATTTATTGGATTAAAATACTAATTAGTATATATATATATATCATGAGTACTCAAGAGAAATTTACTTATCTAATACCTCAATCTTGTACGCAAAAGCCAAAAGATTTAAAGCTCTCATTTCTTCGAATATGTCATTTGTCATACTTAAAAGGGTAGGGGAAAAAAAGGTCCATACATAAGGGGGAATCGATTAACACATTTATGAGCATTGAGGGATGAACTTTCCCCTGTCTAAGACCAATAGGCGAGGTGCTTTGAGTAGAATTTCAACTTCACCTAGCATCTCATTGTCATTTTTTTTTCTTTTGCTACATTATCATTTTTTATGGTTAAGGTTTGATTATAAGTAGATTTTTTTGGCTTTTGTTTCCTAATTTATGGCCATAATTCCCATCGTATTTTCATAGGCCAATTAAGATTCACAATAATTACTCTTTGGGCCAAGTACACCTAAGCGCTTCCTCAAAAATATTAACAAATCTAATTCTTACACTTGGTTTCACATCTACAAGGAAATTGTTGGACCAACGCTATGAAATGAACTTAATAAGATCTTTAAAGAAACTTTTACCAAAAAAAATATCTTTAAAGAAACTCTCTAATTCAACTATTTTAAATGAAGAAAATATAAGATTCAATGTATTTGATTTCTTGGAAGCGTATTTATTGGTAGAGATTTAACCTTCACGCTACCGACTCAAAAAGGATTAGTCTCAACTCTCAAATGTAAAGAGTTGGGGATAATCTTGGTTAAAAAAAAAAAAAGAAAATTGTTAGATGAAGAATGGAAATAAAGATTCGAGGAGGCAAAAAGTTTGGAGAAATCTATAATTCGATTATCTATATATATGCCAATGCAATTTTACTTTTGCAATCCGACACTAACTAATCAGCTTTTATCCTCACTCTTTTAAAAAGAACAAGATAAAAAGTAAGCAAGTAGCTAGGAGGTTATTAGATTTCTAGTCACCAAAGCATAGAAAGACGTTATATAATCTCATTATTGGCAATTTATAATTTTTTTGAAGGACCAGTTATAATTAGATTGTTTAGCTAGTTTTTCAATTTATAAAAATTTAAGAGTAAAGTAAATATATATAGAAAAGTCATCCAAATTTATAAATATCTATGATAAAGTAATTTCAATTTCCTTTTTTTTTACATAAATAATTCCAATTTTCAACAACCGAATTTATATCACGAGTTAGTAAGAACCTCAAACCTCTCAAAACAATAAATGGAGATAGGAAAACTATGAGAGATTATTAGATGGATCGGGTCTACCATGTCATCCGTGGTCCCGACCAATAAGATTTTGACAAATCAGAGTTTTTCCTACAATTTCTAAAACCCTAGCCAATTAATGTCCTAAATTTAGGGACTTACCCTGTAAATCTCATCTAGTGAAACTATGGGCTAAATCTGGTGCTAAATTTGTGCCTAAATTTTAGGAAGAAATTTGACTTATCAAAATCTTATTGATCGGGACCACGGATGACGTGGTGGACCCGATTCACCTAATAATTATTTCTCCATTTTTTTTCTTCAACTTTATGCAAAATCAATGGAGTTATACATGATTATGGAAATCTTCCATTTTTTCTTAAATGTTCAAAAACAAAATATTAAAATTTGATTTTTTTGAAGCTCGTTTTCTAATAACAATTACATGTATCTATTATATTGAGTTCAAATAATCCAATAAAATTTTAAAATCTTAAAAAAAAAAAGAAAAAAAAACTCAAAATCGAAGGATTTAGGATTTACTAAATCAACACGAAATTAACAAAGAAAAGCCAAATCTTTTGCCAAAAAAGGATCACCACAAATGTGAAAGAGCCGTGGGGTTCGATAACCCAAGTTGCTTAAGATTCCAAAATATTCTTTCTTTTTCGAGTTTTTTTTTAAAAAGAAGAAACATAAGTATCACTCTCTTTTTCATTGTTTCTCTTTCTCTAAAACATCAGCAGTCTCAGACGAGGAGCGTTAATTACACGTTCACATATTAAATGGATTTCATTGGATGGTATCTTTCACGCCTGTGAGAAAGGAATGAAGAGAAGAAGAAAAGTGACACGTTGGCAAAAGACAAAAGGAGTTAAAAAGAAGGGACAATGAAAGTCACGGAACTGTACTGCAACGGACTACGGAAAAGAGAGTATTCCTCCGGTAATTGCGCTGCCCAACGTTTTCTTTCATTTCCTTTTCTTTTTTGTTCAATTTTTTTAATGAAAAAATTATGCACATACATTTGCAGTGTATATAGTAGGGGTGAGTAGAATTTGGGTAAATCCGACTTAATTTAATTGATTAAATTTGAGTAAATCGGGTTTATTAAGTTGAATAATTTGATTAAAGGGTTCAATTAAGTCGACTAACTCGGTCGGGTATAGGTAAATTTATTTTTCCTCGGTCAACCGACTTACCCGAATTATATTATTAAGGTTTTGAGCCCAATTTTACATTTATCCAACATCCCATGTCATAGCCAATATATCTACATATTTAACACATTATGTTAGTGTGGACTATTCGATTATAGTATCATTCTGGGCACATTGTAAGTATATGTTCTTGAAAACTTAAAAGTTAAAATTATTTGTTAGAATATTATGCTTATCATAAATGTAGTCAATCTCTTTGTAGTTTGCTTTCCTGGAATTTTTGATTAATTCGATTATTACCTGAATTGATCGAAAAATTCAGTTAACCGGTCGTTCGGGTAAAGCTATAATTTCGATTAATCTGATTAAAATTTTTAAGATGATTGATTAACTCGATTAAGATATTTTCTTACCTGAATTAATCAAATTAACCGAATGATCACCCCTCATAATTAGCAAACCACACATGCGAAGTTAAGGAGGGTTAACATTTGTCTTTTAAGAATAGTTTTTAATATTAAACACAAAATTAATTAAGGGTGAAGTATGTTTCACTCCCTTAACCTGCTCGTGGAGCCTAAATTATACCTCAATAGTGTATCGAATAATTATTAATTTTAATTAATTTTGTTGTAACTCCCTCTGTTACTTCTTAAATGTCCATATTTCTTGTTTCTTTTTAATTGTACAATCTATTAAAATGACATGTTTACCTTTCTTTGGAACCCAAAACTTATCAAATTTGAAAGTTAACAAGACTAAACTACAATAATTTTTTTTTGCTATGACTACAATAATTAAATCTATGGTAATTTGGTATAGTGAAATAAAATGTGTATCAAATTTAGCAAAATACTCCCTCCGTCCCAAAATAATGGTCCACTTTTGTTTGGGATAAATTTGGTACCATTTAAGACCACATTCATTCTAAAAGTGAATAATTATTTTGGAACAAAGAAATAACTATTTTTCTTAATATAATATATTAATTAAATTGAATAACTGAAAAGGAATAGAGGGAGTAATACTTTTTTTTTTGGCTACGTAAGAACAAGTGAAAGTAAAGAAATAAGCAAAAACTACGGTCTTAGAGTGCCAATTTCAAGCCAATCATCATTCAATAGAGGTTGTATCAAGTCTAGAGGCTCTACACAAATCGAAACCACGAGCGGAGCTTCATGCGCCAAAGCTGCGAGAGCATCTGCACACCGATCCCCTCTTTGTAAATATGCCGAATTTCGACTATATATCCATTCTCCTTGAAGGAGTTCTAAACAATCCCATATAAGGGTATAGTAGGGAGTAATACCCATTAATTCAAAGTAAAGCTACCTAGAATTTCAAATGGTGAAAACTTGGGCACACTTTTTCATAAGATTCAAACCCAAAATCTAACTAATGAGCATCAAGTTCCTCACATTTAACCCAACAAATTGCATTCATACCATTGAATTTTCAATTGACATACCACGTTTCCATTCCCCTTCTTGTACCACGTATCGTGACGTACTCCGATACAGGTTAACTGTGGACTAAACATACCTTATAAGAGAGAAAACCACAAGCAATTAAATTAAATTGATTGTTACCTACTTACCCTCTTCATCCTACATTATTTACATTATTTCTCTCACCCTCCCCAAATCTTTTCCTAAATTATCTATCTCATCTCCTTAGAAAATCAAGACAAGTAGACAACATTATTTGTGATTTTTTTAAAACACCACTATTAAATGGCTTGGAAGACATGTATATAGTTGTTTTTGGTATATTTAAAGAGGAGGGATCAACTTACACCCGATGTAAAACAATTTGTTTTACACCCTTTGCTCACTTAATTTAGAATTAATATTTTTAAAAATCAACCGTTGGATTTAATACTCTTATTGAATAGATCATGGACGTAAAATTTCAAGTCGATCCGATATCTTTATCATATCGATCGAGATTCCAATATTTTTCAATATTTTCAATATATATTTAACGGTGGAAAATATTATTCAAGAAACATACATTTAAGTATCTTCAATTAACTTAAGATTTGACATACATGATCTATGTGATAAGAATTTAAGATCTGACGGTCGTATTAAATAATTTTAAATTATACAAAAAGATATAAGAGAACAAAAAAAGGGTGTAACTTACACTGGGTGTAAGTTGATCCCTCCCCTATTTAAAAGTTAACATTGTTTGAGTGGGATAAACTCTCACAACAATAATATTCTCCTTTCACAATATTCGAATTCAAAATTTTTGTAAAAGAGAATAAACGTCGAACCACTTAAACTAATAACTTGTTAGTAAACATGCCTATAGTTGGTAGGGAGAGAAAATTAAAAAAAAATCATTAAGGATAAATTTAGAAAGCAATCTACTTCTTTTTTTAAAGATTTTTTTAAAGGAAAACCTATCTTAAAATAAACCCACTATTTAAAATCACCTATCTTATATTTTAAAAATTAAAATCACCCATAAAGATATGAAAATACAAAGTTACACTCACACAGGAGGTGTGTAGTATCTAGTTATTAGAGTGAGAACATAGAAGTACATACCTCTTGGTAATTGAAAATTTTTTCACTTTGAATTGACAAATGCTACATACTCTACAAAAAATTTTTGGTTAAACCAACAATGATCATAGACCTTATATATTAATTATAAAAGCAATCATTCAGAGGCATGAAAAAATAAAAACCTTCCAACAAATTTGGTTTTAGAAGAGGATCAAATATGTATGTTCTTCCGTTTGTCTATAAATAAGCAATTAGCACTCGACCAAATTACCTAATCTTGTTATAAGTACATCCTAAAAAAATCTTAATTTTGTATAAAGAAATAAGAAAATTTCCCCAATTAAGGGTACATACAATTATCATTAAGCTGAAATATCGGATAGTAAATAGCACACACACCTTAGGTAAAGGCATGTTTTGATTAAGGAAAAATGAGCTTTCTTTAAGCTTAATCGGTTAAATCATCCCTTCTTCGCCTCCCCCATCCAACCAGCCTGGCCGGCGTGGACTGTTCCTTTCACCCTCACCCATCATCCCAAACAAATAAAAGTTAATTTCTTTTTTTTTTTTTTAATTTAAAAAATTAAATTAAAACAATAAATAATAAATAATAAAATAATGCTACTAATTGTACCTGCCAAGTACTCCTACCTGTACCTCCTCTCTCTCTCTCATCATCACCTTTCTATGTGTATCCTTTCTTTATTCTCTTTTTCCTCTCTCTTCTTCCCTTTCTCTTTATATATTCCTCTTTCACTCTCCCTTTCTCTTCAAAATCCTCTAACTTCTCCATTTTCCTTCTGTTTTTTTCTCTCTCTTTCTTTCTCAGCAAAACAAACAAGGAAAACGACCACGGCGGTAGCTTCTGACTCCAAAGTTTCTGTTTCTTTTCTCTTCGTAAAGCACCAAATGAAGCAGCTCATCCGCCGTCTCTCCCGCGTGGCCGATGCCTCATCTCAGTACAGCCTGCTCCGTTCCGACTCTACCACTCCCGCCACGCGCCATCGCAACGCCACGCGTCGAGCCGAGTCGTTCCGAGTTGCCGTCTCGTCGTTGAAGAAGCACTCCCGGCGGTCTGTTCCCGAGGGCCACGTCCCGGTCTATGTAGGGGAAGAGATGGAACGGTTCGTCGTGAGCGCGGAGTTGCTGAACCACCCGGTTTTCATTGGGTTGCTTAATAAGTCTGCTCAGGAGTATGGATACGAACAGAAAGGGGTGCTTCATATTCCTTGTCACGTGCTGGTTTTTGAACGGGTTATGGAAGCCTTGAGACTTGGTGTTGAGTCACGTGAGCTACAGGATCTCCTTAGTTCTTTCTCCGACGACTGTTTTTTGGAATGCTAGGAGGAGAATTACAGGAAACGATGGCGTTTTTGTTTCTTTTTTTCCTCTTTTGTGTGTAAATATAGAAGGTTAAACGAAAAAAGTGAAGAATTTTAGGGGTTTTTTTTGCTAGTTCATCACTGTAAACAGGACTGAACAGAAATGGAGGAAAATGCTTTTTTTTTGCTCTATAAATTACTTCTTCCATAATAACTTCAGATTTAATCTTCTGTTTGTTTGTTAAGAAAATCACGTCAACAGGGAAAGTGAGACAAACGGAATCTGAGGTTTGGTTTGGACAACTGTCCATTGTAATTCAAATGCGAAGCGGTTGTAAATACTGCAATCCTCTGTTTGGTTGCCGTTGCAACTTGCAAGGAAATCTGGAAGTAGGAAAATTGGAAATTTTGGAAATAAAATTGCCATTTTTGTAAAAAGAATTAATTCCCTTGGAAATCAATCCAGATGAGGTTCTTATCATTGCATATATATTACATGTGTCAAAAATTCTATAGAATTTTGATTTGCTTTTCCCGATTCATTTCTGAACTTTCTTGACATCCAAACAAAGGGATAGAATTGAATTGAAGTCCAGTTGGAGAGTGAGTGTGGTGGAGGGGCAGATCTGTAATTCCGCAGAACATTCGGTGGTTGTGATCTACACTTGTACTACTCCGATGTAAGAGGTGGCGGAGGCAAGGGTATTTCGGGAAGGTTTGAAATTTGGGATACAGGCGTCATTTATGATGTTGTTTGATGGTTGGTTTGGGTTTTCATTAAATAAATAGGGGCCCGTCGTATAAATTTATACTAGTATAATTTTTATTGTTTTTTGGTAGAATATACAGTAATTTTTAATAAAATTTTGGCCAAACTTCTTATTGCTGTATTTATATATTGCTAATGCTATTTCTAAGAAATCCCAAAATACTTTTTAAGTACGTCTTCGTAATTTATGGCTTTGAAGTTTGAATGGAAAACAAAAGCAATAATTATTAATTAAGTTCTAAGTACAAACATTAGTATTTTTACTATCCAACATGTGAGCATTTGGTTCAATATTAGTGAGACACTTATTTTTTAGGTTTTCTTGGGGAAGACTTGTAGTATACTGTTACAATAGTAGTATTAATTTTGTTTTAAACTCTCGTTATTTTGCTTTATTCGCTAATAATTTTACGATTTTCTTATATAATTTTAAAAAATATAGAGCCATTCCAAATAATGTACTACTTTAAAAGAAAAAAAAGTATCATAAACTTGTAAATAAATATACTAACTTGTAAAATTCAAATTAAGGGGGCGTTTGGTTGAGGGTGATCTTGGCAGGTGATCTCAGATCACCCTGTTTGGTTACACTTTTTGGTTTAGTGTGGTAATTCGGATTACCCCCTGATCACCCATCTAAGGGTGATCTAGATTACCACCATAAATCCATGTAATCTTAGATCACCGGTGATCTTGCATCACTGGTGATCTTTATTCACTAGTGATCTGGGGAGTGATCCTAACCAAACGCCCCCTAAAGTCATTATCGGTTCGCGGTTCAATCGGTCCAACAGTTCAACCGTCCGTTCAATCGTTTTGCTAAAAACCATTTAAAAATTATTATTTTTAAATTTAAATTATTTTAAAAAATATGTTTTATATTAAAATATTGTATAAATCCGTTTTTTCGGCTCAATTTAGTCCGATTTCCGATTCAATCATCCGATTTAGATGATTGTTGACCGACGACTTTATACATATAACGGAACCAGATTCATTATCGATTCCCGGTTCAACCGGCCGGTCCGGTTCGTTAACACTGGTTTTCACCTTCTTCATCACTTTCATTACTACTCTTCTTGATTGAAGTAATTGCATTTCGTTTGCAGTAATTGATTAAAGGAAAAAGAAGTATAAAATCTAGCAACAATGAGGTTCAGACAGAAAGATTTTTTTTTTGAGAGTGACAAAAAGATTTTTTGGGGAAATCGAAAAGAGGTAAAGAGGCGTATAATCCGGCAGTTAATCAGCCAACAAAACAAATCACTAAAAAAAAGAAACTGTCAAAAACCGTTTTCATTCAAACTTACACTCAATAGATTATGATATGATGTTAAATCACATTAAGATTAATACATGCTTAATGCGTTAATCAATACTTATAGTATCTCCTACTATATCAATATCATTCTCCAGCTTATAAAAACAAATTATAATGAAATTAATTAATAATGCCCTCCGCCACCTAATTTTATTAGGTAAGTTATAGTTATGAAAATTTTATGCATCCCAAGACTACTGTCTATCGATCAAACTATTATTTTCTAATACTATAATTTTTTGTTTCTACTCAGCTTCTTTCTTTTTTTTTTTTCATGTAAACCATGACTAATAGTATTTTTTTTATGGCTAAATTTGCCGGACTCTACTGAATTGGATATTAAATTTGTCAAAGATGCCGTAATACGTAGGTCCTTTAATTGCTTATTCCTTTTTCCAATAAATTGTGTAATTTTTTAATATCTTTGAATCATCTAGAATGATTTTGAAATATTATTGTTGTTGTTTTTTACTTCTAGAAATGCCATGATTTGCATAGAACGAATTCAATGTCGCTTAAAGTAATAAAATCTAAGATTCAACTTATATAAATGGAGGAAATGGGTTTGGGGAGAATTTACTCTGTAGGCTATTTAGTGTCCAATACGACTCGACTCCAATTAGTTCAGTTGGCAAAAATTGAAATCTGTGCAGAAAAGATTAATTTTTCTATTATTTATGAACATAACATCTGATATTTTGTGTTATTGATATCTATAAATAAATTGAGGTAGCTTTGTTCGGTAGTCCTTCACTTCATACCTTTTTTTTCATGATACAATATTTTTTTTTAAAAAGTCATTAATAATTGTTTTATATAAATCCATACATCTAATGAGGAATCATTAACTAAATTACCAAGTTAATATACCAACAAATCAACATGATCATACAAGCTTATGCCCCCGTGTATTTTATTTACTATTCATTCTCATGATAGCTAAACAAACTTATTGATTGATGAGTCAATTCTATTTTAATGTAAAATAATATTAGTTCATGTACAAATATAATATTGTACATAATTTAATTATTTTTAATGATCTTTTCCTTCCTTTTCTTTTCTGAATCAACCATACACCAAATTTGAAAACTTGTAATAATAAAGTACTTAATTTGATTTTCACCAAAAAAAAGTAGTACTTAATTTGATATACGCATTATTATTTATTCACGCAATTGAATGATAAAAAAGGTTATATAAGTAGTTGGTAAGAATCCAATTTTCATGCCCTAGTTCTAGATAATATGAGCGGCCTATAAAAGTGATAAAATTGTAGTCAAAAGATTGTTGCGGCAACATTTATAGTGGGGTTCATCACCTATATATACTCATTAACTAATAACTTATAAAGTCTCAATTTCCTCCTATTTAATTCCTATAAAAAGTTCCCCATCCCACTATTTCAATTTTTATATATATGCTCTGAATTATGTTTTAAACCATATGTGTTAATTAACAAATTTGATATATATGAGAAAGAAGATATATAAGCTAGCACACCAAAACTTACCGTTTTGCATCAAACAAAAGCATAATGTTATGGAAAAAGTAAGAATTTTTTTTTCGTAAAAAAGAGTATAGAATATCCTAAAAAATATATACTTTGGTTCCAAATTTAGAGGAGGTAGCAAATTATACGGGTTTTTTTTTTATAACTTTATATATACAAAAAGAAGACGAAAACAAAGAAAATATGCCAAAATTATAGAAGAAATGCATGTGAAGTAGTATAAGTTAAGGGGTCACAAGCAAGAGAGACGTTGGACAACAAGTAGTGGGAGAATCGTCCTTTTCCTCTTCGGTTTTGCACGTTGGATTAAGACCCCACAAGTGCAAATTGGCTCACCTTTTCTTCTTTAATTTCTCACAAAAATACAATAAAATTATGTGTCACTATTATATATATTTTTTAGCAAATAATCAATTTCATTAATCAATAATTAGTGATTACAAACACCAGGAGAAATAGTCTCGTGCCACTCGTTATCTAGTTCAATCTTTAGTTAAAGAATGTGCAAATACATTGGTTTCCCTATTTACAAATTGAAATACAAAAACCAGATAAGATTGCCAAATCTCTAATATCATCTATCCTAGAAAAATAAACTACAAATTGAACCCAAGACCTCATGGTCCAGGTAGACTGGAACTAAGAGTCTAGTACTCTACCACCAGACCAAATACCCGATGGCATGTGCCACTATATTATTATAAACAAGAATATCATCAACAAATTATATTAAATCAACTGATTAATTAGTGCTTAATCAAACAAATTTGTGGACCCCGTTGTACGATTTGATCTCTTAATCAGACAAATGAATTCGACGATCAACTTTGTGGCTAATACATAATTTTTTAATTATTAATTAGCCACCAAAGGAATATGCCAAAGTGATGAAAAGTAATTCTAATTTGATGTGCAATGTGTTAGTGTATAAAGTATGGATTATCATATCTTGATTATTGAAATTATGAATTCGACATTCTATCTGAAATGTAGCTAGCTATTGGCAACAAAGGGATTAATTAAATTATTATCATAATTAAATAGTGATCAAACTTTATTAGCCATAAAAAAAATAAATAGTGATAAAATTATAAGTTTGATAAGTCAGACCGAAATATGTGACCAACCTAATCTCACTTGACTTGGGCTAAAAGCTCAAGTAATATTAATTTTCTTCCAGTTGACTAAAAGGGTCCAAACCCAACTTTTTTTAATGGACTTAAAAAAATCTTTGATATTTGTTTTCTCAAATCGATGATGATTTGTGGAAATTGAATATTTTTGTTGTAAAGGAAAACCAAAGACTTGCATATGGCAGAGGCAGAAGGGTAAAGAGCAAGAAAAAGTCTTGATACTACGAATGACAGAGTGTTTCAATCACATACATATATATATATTTTATATGGGTAATTATTTGATACACCGGCGGTGTAAATTTTGGACTCCACAAGCGGGTTGTGGAATTGACACATGTCTATTTTTTTAATTAATTAAGTTTTAAATATTTCAATCTAGTCCCTAGAGGACACATATCACCCTTCAAGACCTGCTTGTGTAGTCTGCTAAACTCCACCGCCGGTGTATTGTATAATTTGCCATTTTATATATATGTAGAAGAATTAGAATGTTCAATCTTATATATTCAGTTATTCCAACTAATCATTTTTTTGATACAATTGAAACTTCATGGATTGATTGATTTATTTATTTGGATTTTTTTTTGAAACAATTGCTATAAATAGCTAGTCATCAATATTTCGAAAGAAATTTGGATTTAATTATTTGAAACAATTGCATATTAATTATTTTTTGCTTGATGATTCAAAATTATTCCGAAATATTGAGACGTGTGAAGTCTTCAAGGTTTTAGACAAAACTTACAAGCATTGTTCTTGACTAATTAACCGAAGCATGGAAGTTAAATTCACTTTTTTGACAAGTTTCGAGTGATCACAATTTTCCAAGTAGAATTTCAAAAGATTTAAGGAAAAAAAAGATGATGAATAAACAAAAAAATCATATATAGTTGATTAAAAGTGTAGCACGAAGAATCTACTAAAACAAAATAAGCTAGTAATAATACTTTAATTCTTAATAATCTAATTATTGGCGTCGACGGTCCTATGTTTGTAGAAATTTAATTAAGGAAGAGACGAAGATTCAAACAATATATATATTTCAATACTTAAATTAAATAGATGATTATATATATCTAATAACATTTTTTTTGTTTAAAGATTAGAGAAAAATAATTAAGGGGATAAAGAGTATAAACTATATGGCAAATTATACAATACACCGTCAGTCAGTGGAGTTTAGCAGATTACACAAGCGGGTCCTGAAGGGTGACATGTGTCCCTTAGGGATTAGATTGAAATATTTAAAACTTAATTAATTAAAAAATTGGACATGTCCAAAATTTACACTTCCGGTATATCAAATAATTACCAAAAAGCCACTTTAAAACTTGGTGATGGGTTGTGACAAGTTGGCCACCACCGCAAGTTTTTAGAAAAAAAAAAAAATCAAGTTAGCTAAAAACAAGAAATGTCGATAGATTTTTTAATTCAAAAGGAAGAGAAGGAAGGAAGAAAAGATGGTGGAAGCTTCGAATATTCTGTTGAACCACATTTCAAAGACTTTACAGTATGAACTGAGTTATTAGTAAGCTTCATATATTGCAATCTCTGTTCTTCGAGAAGAATTTGAAAATTATTTAAAACTAAAACATTTATATATATATTTAGATAAAATGGGAGAATATATATAAGCTGTTCACAGCTTATCATAAGTTGAAAGTTGAAACCATAAATAAATAAGATTATTTAAAACTCTAAATTCTGATATACTGAGCGCAACTAAGTCAAGACTGTATTTTTTTTATTTGTAGTATTTTCCAAGGATACGGTATTACGGTTATTATAATATACGTATATTTATGATGCAACGCGGTCTTCCTTCATGATTGATTCTTCTTCTTCTTCTTCATATATACATACTTAATAAATAAATAAAATTTTGTTTATATTCATATATTTATGAAATAGAAAAAAAAAAAGAGTAACTTGCAAGAAAGATTGGAAAATTTCGTTCTGCTTTTTAAGAAAATAAAAAAAAGAGGAATCAAATTATAGGAATAACGTGGGAAGTAAATTACAAAATGAAAAGAAAATCTCAGGAAATATTCAGACAGTTGTTTTTCGGATATTGAGAATATTACTGTATCTTTGGTTTGGTTTCATTTTTGTTTTAAAGAGTTTCTACCGGTGAAGGTTTGAAACAAGATTATGAGTTCCAGAGTTGTACACTTATAATCATGCAGTCTTAATTATGATATCTGTAAAATAAAAAAAATGATTAGAACAAGAAATGCTAAATTAATTAATTAGTAGAAAATAAAATGTTGGACCAACTTTTTGACGCGTGCTAGCACAGTAGCGAAGAATGAATGCATGCCCTTAATTATCGGTCAAGGCACATGCATGGAGAAAAAACTAAAAAGCTGGTCCTTTAACACGCAGACTCACGTTCATTCTTTCTTTCTTTTTTTTTTTTGCCCCTCTTAATAATTTATTTATAATTAAATCTTTTGAATAATGTGAAATCGTTTTCGAGAAACAAAGGTATTTTTGCTGTTAACTTAAGAGTTGGGAGAATGGGTTTTCTTCTTTAAATTATTTTGCATTTTCAATCACAAATGATTGAAGAAGATCCGTTAAAAAGGGCAATGGAATAACATGTGAATGCAAGATATGAACCACATGGCTTTAACTGTTACACCGTTAGGGATCTTTAATTCCTTTACTTTTTATAATTTATATCTTTGTTTTTTTCCTTACATTAATTCAATATTATTTTCTTTTAATATTATTATTATTGGCTAGCATCTAGGTTTTTGGATTTAATGTTAAGAGGCTCACATGAAGCAATAATCACTAGATTACAACAAGACATATGGTTATGGGAAGATAATTTATTATTATAAACTTATAATATTTAAGAGTTGAATTTGGAACAAGTAATGTTACTTGTCCCATTGAAATATTATCTTCCGAATTATACATAATAAATCACTAATACCATACCAAAATAATACCCGATCCCCAAAATACTATTATTCCATCACAATAAATTATATCCTAAATTAAATTTATATATGCCATTGTCAGATGGAGAATGTTGATGCTAAAAATTTTGGTGGATTTGGAATATTGGCACTTGCTACTTTACAGCCTCTCAACTGATTCTAATCATTCACTTTTGGATAGTTCTTTTGTTTCAATTATTACATACTTTATTATTTATATGTAATGCTTTCTAGAACAAAATCTGCACATGAAAACTAGTTAAACACAAAATTTTAATTTTGATAAATGCATTACCAAAATCCAAATGCTTACAATCCTAAAACCTTTAGCCCCTAAAATGAATGAAATTTTAATGGCAAAAAGACTGCAATGACAAAATTTTAATAACTTCAAATCTCAGTTGACAGGCAACAACTTCTTACTTTTCTTGGTTTTGTGCTTTGCTGACTTCCTTTGCTTCTTGTATTCTTCATATAACTCTAAGGATGATGTTGTTCGATTCAATTCACCCCTTAATCTCTCATTCTCCTTAATGTCCCGAAGAAGCATGAAATGTTCAGTGAGTTTCTTGCTCACCTCATTTTCATCTATTGAAGTCAGCTCAGTGCTACTACCCAATGTCGATGGAGCAGTCCCTCTTTTCCTCTTGTTATTTGATTTCTGGGTGCCGCTGCCCTTTGGGTTGAATGACTCCTGTTCCAATGACAGGTTTTTAAATGCCTGTTGAGGAGAGATAGAGAGATAAACCTGGTTCTGAGCAGTGTTCATGCTCGAGATGCTTGAAGCCAGTGTCGATATGGTTGGATGATAGTGTTTAGATAGAAGATTCAGTTCCCAAAGGACTGATGCAAGTGCACCACTTAAGTTGGGGTCTGAAGCATATGGTTGGTATTTCTGCAGATCAAAACAAAAGGATATAACTACCAGCTGTTTTGTGTTTCTAAACAGACTATTAGCATGTCCAAAAACCAACTAAATCTGAACTCTTGGATGAAATGAGGCTCAACAGTACAGTAATTTACCAATATTATACATGACAAACTATTAACCTCAAACCAGTAGGGTTAATAAGATTCTAGTATTCTACTTAGCACGGTATTACTTAGAAACTAGTAATTTAATGTTTCGTTGTCAAGTCATTCTTCGACAATGCATAAGAATTAACATGTAAAATATTCTCCTAATAAAGAGGCAATACGTTAAGTTGTAAGAACCACAAAGAATATCACGAAGGAAAGGAGAATATGTCAACAGAACACTATATGCAGCAGGTGTTCCAACAAAATGCATATGAGAAATTTGAGAAGATTATTCTATCATTTAAAGTGCAGCCAAGCAACTTACTGCAATGGATCCTGACACAGAGCCACCTCCAGCATCATTTTCCAATAGATTTCTGCACTTTACGTTTTTTTGAAGAAGATGTCTTAATGTTACCAAGGCTGCAAAGTTAAACGGGAAAAATGCCTTAACATTACCATCATGAAGCATTTCAAAATTAATAGGTGAGCAGTTGAAATAATTAACACACCAGCCATTGATTCTGCAGATCCGAAGCACAAAGAAAATGTGGCTAAGCGTTTTACAAATGCAGCTGCCTTTTGCATGTCATGTTGCCTATCATCGCATAGCATGATCTTCAGAGCCTCAGCTAACACTTCCCCTTGATCTCTGCTACAAAGACATACAATCAGCAAAGTTACTTAGCTTAGCTTGTTAGTGATGCTAGAACGACCACTGCCTACAGTTGCACGAACCTCCACTTGCTGAAATCAATGTTCTCAAGCAAGAACAATTTAAGACAAGCCAGCCACTAGAGCCAAACGACTACTACTTTTTCCACTCTCGAGTTGGTGGCAGAAAAGAATACCACATTTATTTACCCACACAATGAGTAAATGCTAAAGCAATAAAATTAGAAGGAAAGAGAGTAAATGTCCTCTTGAAGATGGAGACAGATGCATGGCACAGTGATTTTCTAATCAATATTATTATATGCAAAATAACTTACCATTAAATTCGTAGGAAATAACCTATTATGACCATAAAAAACTTGGAATAAGCTAGTATCAACTCTCAACAAACTTTTGCAGCTAGAAAGACTTTAAAGTTAACGTTTACTATTAAGCTATGCTTTTAAATATATGTGAAAGGGGCAGCCAATTTACTACTAACCTTCCAGGCCTGTACTCGAGTACAAGATTGTATAGCTGAACAAAGAAGTCTTGTAAATCAACATTCAAAGCATCAAGATTACTCCTCATAACTTTAAAAGCAACAATGCAGCAGCGAAGGCGCTCAGACACAGTCAAATTTTGCACTTTCTGGGCAGAACTATCTGAGTTGCTACCACTAGAAGCAAGCCTCTTCAAATAATTCATTAGATCTCCAATATAATCCAAGTCAATCAGATGAGAAAATTTTCCTAAACCACTCAAACATGGCGCTAGAAGTGGATGTGTCCCAGATGCACCAGGAGTTATAATACCATTTGCTTCAGAACTGAAAAGAAAATAACAGGATTAAATTGTCAAATAGAGATACTAATATATCGTATAAATAAGACATATGAACATTATATTGGTGCATAAATTCATCCGCTGATCACTTTTTAGGTAATCAAGATAAACACACCTGGGTACAGATGATTGCGTTGTATGCCTCAAGATACGGAAATATGTTTCAAATACAGCAGAAAGTGTCTCAGATTGCATCCTCTTCCGTTCCTCGATGTCTGGAGTATAAGCAACAGCCTTATAATCTGCCGCAACCTGGGCAAAGCATCCAAAATTTATGTGAGATAATTATGAAAAGAAACATATATGAAACATCAAGAATTGTTGCTATTGTGGATAAATACCTCTTCTTTCATCTTTGCAGTCATTTCTTTCTTACTTTTCTTTCTGTCATTTCCTTGCACTTGGTTTGACTCCTCAACATTCTTTCTCTTTCTATCTTTCTTGTTCTTACCTTTATCATTACCTTCTGCAACTTCAGGCTTGCCAAGATCCTCATCAAACGACAAAGACATCAAAACCTAAAAACATATTGGAAATAAAACCATAAGAAAAATTATATTAAGGAACAGAAAGGGGACCTACATCCAATGCATCCTATATGTTTCACACATACTGGTTACCACACGAATAATTTCCTTGAGAAGGGTCGCAAAGCAGAAACCATATTCCTCTGCAAATAAATGTGCACATGTGTGGAGATGAGTTCTATGTAGCACTATTTACTTCTTCATTCTAGACATAAGTCAAAGTGTAAGAAATATCCATATATTTCAATAGTTACTTTTTTTGATGGTTTGCCAACATATAAGCATTCTGGCACAGGCATCCTTCCTACTCTAATTACAGTATAGTATTCCATGGATTAAAGAGACAATGTATTAGGATATTAGAAGCAATGGGGTAAATACCAGGGAAAGATTCAGTGATCCAATAATTAATTTTACATCCACAAAGATGAAAAAATTACTTCATTCCAAGGATCTAGTCATATGCTGCTCGTGACTTCATGTCGGATACATTAGTTGGAAACTATGATGATGACTTATCCTCACAGCTTATTGACATCCTCAAAATAAACATGCCAAATGCAATCTTACCTCTTCAATTGTACAGCTCCACCTTTCTTATGGGAAAGATGGGACAAAGAAAGAGGGAAATAAATTCATCGAAGTTATCTATCTTTTACAGCAAGCTATGGAATCCAAGTCCAGCAGTCTTAAGGGGGGAAGAGAAAAGATAAAAAATCAGACTCCAATCAATGCCTATGAGTTAGGGTTACCAATATTTGCACAAACAAGCGAAGTGATAAAAGAAACATAAATGCAGCAAGAAGTAGGTAGATTTAAGATTATACAACACCTCAACAGAATCAGGATGCAGTTGACAATCATGAACCTTGACATGATCTGCAATTAACCGAACAGCCTCAACAGTAGCTTCACCACCATGTTTCCCCTCATAGGTAAAAAGTGATTTAATGGTTGTACAACAAAGTCTCCTGTCAACAAGTAGCACATACTTTATTGGAAAAGACAAAAGCAACAAAAACTTTGTTGCAGAGGGATAGGTAATACTAAGGTCATACTAAGGTACATCTAAAATATTCATCATACTGCATTTTGAGTTTCATTTTGGTGTCCAAGCTCAAATAACATTATAAATTCACATCATAAGCATCAATTCTTCAAAGGCCCTCAAACAGATTATGATGGTTTAACATTTCAAAAGAACATGAAGATATTATACCTTACAACATCATCTGAGGAGCCTATGTTTCTGACAACTGCACCTAACAAGCTTTGACTGAAGTTGAAGTGTGGAACAGCATCAAGCAAAGTACAAATACAACGAACAACAACATGATGGAACATGGGCTGCTTTTCTAATGCTAGCAACTTCTGCAGGTACCCCTGTTGCACATTCCCACAACAGAATGAGAGTGAGGGGACATTCCAATGAAACACTATGACAGTGAGGGGACTAGAGATGAAATCCAAAATTGATAATGATGTTTTGCACTAACCAATAAACTCAAGTGACGCGAAAAAGAATAACCACTTATTATTAGAAATCCTAGAACACCAGCCAATAATCTCTTTGGGCAAAGAGAAACTCCTACTAGCATATAACTTTAAGACTGGACTCTGGCGAAATTGAGAAATTGATTCAACCCATTGACTCGTTACATATCTTCACAAGATACATCCTACACTTCTAAAATATGATTTTGTTCATCTTATTGTGGTGGAATTATACAATCTTTTCATATTCATTAGGATATCATATGGTTGCACAACTCCGTGTGCCAATGAAACCATTTTCGACATTCCGATAAAGATATTTCTACCAGAGCATGTGGTAGACCGTAGACATAATATGTAAAAGTACGGCACAAAGTACAAACCATTCTATATCACAAATCCCCGCGCAAAGCAAACTCAACCTGACACTAAACCAAATCATATTCAAAATTCCAGGATAGCAATGTGAAGATAGCAGATCAAACCCAGGATAGTCATGTTAAAGATAGCAGATCAAACCTTGTATGCAGATAAAAGTGTTGATTCATAGAACCGCATTTTCTTAACTTCCTTGGAAACTTTCATTTCTAGCTCTTTCTCAGTAGGAAGTCTAATTCGATAGCTGTATTGGAACATTAGAAGTTTGAGTAAG
The DNA here is from genome assembly GCA_001974825.2 of Corchorus olitorius. Taxonomy (NCBI): domain Eukaryota; kingdom Viridiplantae; phylum Streptophyta; class Magnoliopsida; order Malvales; family Malvaceae; genus Corchorus; species Corchorus olitorius. The sequence goes on along the minus strand of AWUE01013511.1, from coordinate 21,722 downwards.
AAAATAAAATTATAATATAGTTAAAAGGAAGGTTAACAATAAAATATCTCGGGGTGGTTCAGAAAGAAATGATAGGTACCCAGGAATAATGTCTTTGAAGACAGCCAACAAGGATAATAGTCCAAGTTTTACAACAGAAGGATCAGCATCTTTAGCAAATTGCAACATCTCTTTCAGAGACTTAATATTTGACTGTGGGTCTGCAAGTAGCGCCATTCCGAGCTCAGCTAGCTTGCACTTTTTGCTTTCAAACGCTTCCTCAACCGTGAGATCTTCTTTCACCTCTGCCTAAACAAAGAACACCAATTGAACATCGAAGATAATGATGAGAGAGCATAAGAATACACTATCCATGAATTCCCCACTCTAAATGTTAGTAAACCAACTAAACAAGCCCGAATCTCATAAAATGCTGTTAATGAAGGTGATATTTGGAACAAGTAGTTCAGCAACTGTTCCTAGAAACTTTCATACTTTTTATAGTTTAAATCCCAGATTTCCCAAGTTTCATTTTCCATTTTTATATATTGATATGGCCGAGGAAAGGGTCATGGAAGCAAGAGAGGTAGCGTCGGGCAGCATTGGGCTAAATATGTACTAATTCATCTGCATCCATAATGCTCAACACGGATGCTCCATCAATATACACAAGTAACATAACATTTTTCATATGATTGAAAACAACTAAGATGAAAATATGAAGATTATCATCATCATGTATAGAGTTTAAACCCTTCATTTATAAAGATTTCTCCAAGAAAGATCACCAAACTTGTCTCAGATAAGAATGTGAAACTTAATACAATAAATTGAGAGGAGCCATGTAGCAATATACCAGTGCAGCTTCTTGTGGAGTTGGTTGCACTTCTTCAGTCTTAGGCAATTCCTTTGCTTGTTTCTTAGCCTCTTTCTTACTCTTTTTAAGCTTTGCCCTCCTTTCGGGCTTTGTCAGCTTAACTACACTCTTATCTTCATTCTCTTCTTCATTTTCAGCTACTTCTGCTGTCTGAGAAACTGCATTGCAAAACAACAAAAAGCATCTGATACTTCTAATTTAGGGGATGCATTATTTACCCACCAAGCAAATGAAAGTAATTTTCTCCTTTAAAAACGAAAAAGAGAGTATACATGTCCGGTAGTAGATTTGTCCATCCAAAGATTTGACAGGAAGGGCATCAACAGGGTCAACTTGAACAACAGGTTTCTCATTTTCTTTCTGCTCCAGCGCCTTCTTCCTTCGTTTCTCATACAAAGCTTCCAAAGCATCTTCACTCAAACCCTCTACCCGAGTGACTTGCCTGCCCACAAACAACATAAGTCGAGATAACTAATCTCATTTTAAGTTGCCTCTAGAAGAGAAATTCCTAATCATAACCTGAGAAATGAGATTATAATTTTTCTTTCTACTTCTATGCTTGCAACAGTCTAAACAATTTCCAAGTTTCCAACTTGATAATAATTCTCCTGTTTATAATTAAATTTTATACAAATATAAAAGATAAAGTTTAATAGAGAAACAAAAATAGGGGGAAAGAAAGAAGAGAACTGACTTGTTAATAGAGTGAGTATCTAAGCGAGAGACGAAGCCAGCGTAGTCTTTGTTTTCGTCGACGAATTGGATATCCTCATCAGAGACTTCAATTTCGTCCTCGTTTATTTCCGGCGGAAGATCCGGCGGGAGAATTATCTGCTTCCGTTGCTTTCCCTTGCTCTTCCCCATCGGCGACTTGTACGACACCGGAGTATTAAGTTTTTATGGGTTTATCTCCGGTGGTTGACAGGAGACTAGGGTTTAGGGTTTATAACTTGTGTGTGTATCCCTTGATAATCTGATATCTTTAACGTTCCGTTATTTTAGAATTTTTAGTATTATTACCAGTCTCCACTCTCCACTCTCCACCACCAGTGCGTGTTCCGTTTGAAAAGGAAAATCCTTTTGGGCTTTTTTCTTTTTTCATAATTTTATGTTTTCTATCTCCAGTATCTTAGCCCATGTCTGATCCAAATGGGTCTGGCCCAAAAATCTAAAATGGTTTGGTTTGGATTTACCTTTGGATACTATTTTGATAGGGCATCCAACAAGCAAACTTCCTCAATATATTAGAAACTCTCGATAAAGACCAACAAGTAATTAGTTGAGCTGGTAACCGGTCTTCACTCTGGAAAGGTGAAAGCACAAGTTTGATCTCCTAGAAGACCATTTGTTGGTGGCCAAAAAAAAGAAGACTATTTGTTGGGAGAGTTTTAATAATATTTCACGCTTCTTGCCTTAGGTCATCTCCAATGAATGCACCAAATCTTGGTGATTTGGTGCCTTAAGTTGCCCTCTAACGAAGTCACCAATTTTAGTTGTTCGAGGTGAAATTTTTGGTGCAATGAATAGTATTTCACCAATTTGATGCAACACTATTCATTGCACCAAATGGAAAATGGGTGGGACCAAGTTGTTAAATGACAACTTGATCCTTTGATTTTCTTATTAATTATACTTTTGTATTCTTTTAATAATTTTTAAGTGATAATTATATAATTTGATGAAAAATTTATTAATTGAGAGATATTATTTAGACATTTAGAATGAGACCAATATTAAATATATTTTAAAATTTGTTGACAATAATTATTTTAAATTATTATTATTTAGGGTATTTATTTTTCAATAAGTCAAATAATATTACTTACATTACATTATATAGATGTAAATTAATTTTATCCATTGAAAAAAATAGGTGTACTTTCAAAATGGAAGAACTTGATTTGGATAGGGGTAAATTTGTAATCATACTCAAAAAATAAAAATAATTATAAAAAGTTAAAAAATTATAGCACCAATTTGATGCAACACATTGGAGCAACAAAAAATTTGGTGTAAAAATATTCCCTTAATAAGATTCATTTTTTACACCAAATTTGTGCAAAAATTTGGTGAGCACCTTGGAGATGCTCTTAGAGGGATTAGTTTCAGGCTTGAGCATGAGCTTCGTAAAACTAAATGCTTGAGTCTGGAAATACCCCTGTAAAACCAAAAAGAGAAATATCAACAAAGAAAAGTTTTTTTTTTCTTTTTTCTACATATATTTCTATAATAATTATATTAATTTTTAATTAAATCGAAGTCAAGTCAAGTTAAAACCTATATATGATATGAAAGGAAGCTCTATTAGCACTTACTTTTTCCATCCATGACACTGGTATACTGATAAAGAAAAATCATTGAAAAAAGAGAGAATAACAAGACACATTTGTTACCATTATTATTTTTCTTTTTTCAGCACAAGGAATTGCCAAAGAAAATAAATCAACAAGTCCAATAATGATGAAGCATATATGATCAAAACACACCAATGGAATTATGCATAAAGGATTCAAGCTAGGGCGAAATTTTCCACAAGTTTTGAGCCTCTTTGGCTGGATCTTTATACAACTCTTAAACTATTTTTTTCTCCTACAACCGGAAATCAACAATACATTTATGTGTAGATAGTGACATTTGATACAAACAAAGACTTTTTGGTAATAACCCAACTTCTTAAATGCCAAGGCCGTTCTTAACCAAAATTCATCTTATCAAACAAGTTGACCAAAATTCATCTTATCAAACACAAGTTCGCATTTGTTGGGAGCGGATTAGTCTATTTAGGCCTTGAATTTTTAAGGGTATGTATGTCACAAGCCTAATAAAGGACTTATAACAATACTATAACAGATCATCTATCAATGAGAATCATTATCGAGACTTGATGTTCAAACCTTTCAAGTAAAAGTTCAACACCTACCAACTCAATCAATCGAGTGGCTACTAATGGTAAAGTTAGTAAATATAATATAAGTTTGATTTCTACAGCTACAAATTATTATAAGCAAAACAAAACAAGTACCAAACATGTCTGGACAGAAACAATCTAAGCTAAAATTACAAAATGCTACTAATTGTAAATAGTACAGATTGGGATTATTTCGGATAAGGTTATTTTCAAGTTTCGGATCAAATTTTAATCCATGTCATGTCATGAGGGTTCAGATTAAGATTATATATAGGTTTGGATCCACATGATGAGAAATGACCCACCTGATCATATACTCGAGTAAATAAATAAATTGAGTATATATTACTAAAAAAATGAAAAGAAAGATGAATTCACAAATTCACCTGAGAAATTATCCAAAGGCACACGTGCCACATTTTATGATCCAAAAGAGAAAATGATCACTTCCAAAGACCAAAGTGTAAAGCCCACAAATAAATGCTTTGTACTCGAAAATATTTATGGTTGTTTGCGACATGTCAACTCGACTTGTGATAATGGCTTCCCATCATATATTCCATGCGTCTCATTAATGTTAGAGGTTTATTTAGCTGAGCTAACTTCAATTGTGATTGTGACTACCCAATTAGTACTATTCCCATGTTTAATTCCTACCTCAGTCGTTCTATGTCACATTTCTTTTTTACTTTTACCCAACTTGTGATACCTATTTTGTGTATCTTAAGTAATCTTGAAGCATTCAACATAAGTAATCAAAGATTAAACAAAACCAACATAACAAAAATTGGATACGGCCTTATTTATTATTCTCTCTGTTCCTATTTAATTGTCTACGTGCTTTTAATCAACCAACTTCATCTTTGATTATTTTTTTAAATATATAAAACAAAATAAATTTTTAAAATAATAGCTATAAACATTGAAACACACTTTTCGATGTTGTTTTTTGAAAATTTTTTTTGAGTTTATGTTTTTTGAAATTTTAGTTCTACATTTTTTTAAAAAAATAATAATAATGAATTGAAAATAAATACTATACAGTAGAAGTGTTGGTGTTTTCATCAAAAGTGAACAATTAAATAGGAACAAAATGAGTATAGTCAAAAATGCTATATCCTCAATAATAAGTTAAATTATTGTTACATAATTTTAGATACATATTTGAAATTAATGCTGGGATTGTCGTAAAATGATGAAGAGCACCTAGAGCATGCGATAAGAGAGGACTAGAACTTTGTTATCGAAGAAGAAGCGGGGTAAACAACCATTGTAGTGAATATAGTATTAACCAACGTGGGATTTGATCAGGTGATAAGCACGTTGTTCCAGCTTAAGTAGGTTTCGGGTTCGAAATCTTGCATATACAGTTGTCCCCGTTAGTAAACTCATCCACCAAAATCATATACGCCACACGGATTAGATCCGAATTAGTTAGAGCAAAACCCTGAATACCGGATTGGGTATAAAAAAAATATAATTCTAATGAACTAGGAGAACCCCTATTTATAGCTAAACCTTATATGAGTTTTGCTACATAACCCGAAAAATTGACCTGAATTTTGTATGGTTATGTTATGTAGTAAAACTCCAATCAAGTAGTGGTGGGACCAGTCTGCTGGACCAACGTAACCGTGTAATAACACGTCAATAAGGACACATGACGTAATTTGGTGGATGTGGCACAATAAGGCACAAAAAATGGGGGGAGAGGATTTTAATTCGAGTTTATATCCTTTAATATATTATTACAATATGACTAATAATATTATTAAAAGTAACACTAACAAATTATCATAACATTAGACAAGTTCATTAATTAATTCCCACCTCATTTATATATTTAACACAAAAGGGCCGGTTGAGATATATATTGTTGGGGGCTGGCTGCGATTAAACAACGATAGGTCAGTGGACCCTTAAAAACATCAGATCAGGTAGAGGCAATAACTGAAGCATTGTAAATGTATAAGTAGCTGCCGAATTTGTTGAAGAAATCTGATCAAATTCGCACATACGAATTCGAAGACAATGCCTGCGATGAAGCTTTGAGCTTTCCATCACTAATTACAACAGCAAAAGCTGCGCATTCCTTTTTGCTGAACTTATAAGTTAGAAATACAAAAAATTGTGCAATATTTCTCTATACATTTTGTCTACTACTATATTTTTAGTAATTAATTGTATATATTTCATTTCTAGGATTTAGACTGCTTCGTATTACTGAAATTAATGGGAATTTATTCGAAAACAGGTCTATATATAGTGAGACATTTTAATATTAGAATTTTATCGGTTTAATGAGCAAAAAGGCCCCTAAGATTACACCGAACCGTCAAATAAGCCCCTAAATTTTTATTTTGACCAAATAAACCCATGAACTCTTAAAAAAGTCCAAATAAGTCATATTGCGAAGGCTAAATGCTCAAATAAAGACTAAACGTTTCAAGATTTTCTCAAATAAGGATCAAAATACACAATTTCAACAAATTAGAAAATTTACTTAATATTTTTTTTACAAATTGGATACAATATTATAAGTTAATACTAGTGTGTGAGATATATATAAATTGAAAAGCACACGATAATTTTATATCATATTACGTTTAATGAATTTATTTTGATTAATAGGGTTTGGATTTTAATTAACATGATAATATCATTTTTCTATCAAATTTAACGTGTATGCATGAGAAGCATTGGTTTTCATTTAAGGATTCCCTAATTTGTAAAAATTTGCTAAGTATGTGTTCTAATTTGTTGGAATTGTGTATTTTGATCCTTATTTGAGAAAATCTTGAAATGTTTAGTCCTTATTTGAGCATTTAGTCTTGGCAACATGGTTTATTTGTCCTTTTTAAGAGTTCAGGGGCTTATTTGGCCAATAAAAGTTCATGGGCTTATTTGACGGTTCGGTGTAAATTCAGGGGCCTTTTTACTCATTAAGCCGAATTTTATCATGAAACCTATTATGCTCATTGTCTTGAGTGGAAATTGAAAGGCCTCAATTATAATACCCTTCAAATAAAGTTTAGGATTCAAATCATGTGAATAAAAAAAATAACTAGTTCTCCACTTGACGAAGGTATTAAGAGAGATTTCTCCATTTGAAACTTGACGTGACTTAACTAGATCTGAATTAATTGAAAATCAATATAACTGTCAGATAGAGGTGGTAGAGTTTAGTCCAACAAGCCCCAGTTAACCTACATATATATGTTAAGGTTCAAACATGAATGCAGTACTCCTGTAAGATTTACCATTCTATATATAATAGGTGCATGGCTTTGCCTATTTGAGTCAATATATATCAATTCAAAAGATCCTTGTTCTAAATAGCAAGAATGCAATTGGATCTGATAGAACTTTTTTTTTTTTCAAATCTAAAATACTGATTTTAATACTAGTGCTCAAGTTAGGTTGATTTCTTTCTCATACATTAATTGGAAAGAGAGAAGTCTCTGATTTTGCTTCAAAAACGAAAAAACTTAAATGGCATGACAATTTGCACTTTGCAAATTTTCCTAGTTTAAATAAAGCTGGCAAAGGAAAATCAAACCGACCACATCTTATTTTGTCAAAAAACCCAGACCAATTTAACATGAGACCAACAAATAATGGTGCTTCCTCAATATTCAATGTTAGCTTTTGGACCAGAAATTCTCGATAAGTTATATGTGGGCACAGCCTCTTATATTTAATGCCATCATCAATAGCATCGTAAATGGTAGAGTTAATATTTGTAGTTGAACTAATTTTAATTTCGTTGACAACTACAATACACCTATCATACATCATCAACCATATATATACAATTTGTGCGAATAAAAACCATATGCATGCACGTATGTATGTACATATATATTATATAGTAAACCTTCATCCACCCCCTAACCTTATATCAAGTGACCTTAAATATGGAACTTTTGGCTCATGAGTATAGTATTTTTTTTATCACAAGGGATTATTATAGAAATTACAGTCATTCAAAGAAAGGGTATAAAAAAAGAAAGGGTATAAAATCCAAATTGCACCCAAAAAAAATTTAATAATGGATATCGATCCATTGATTCAAGGTTAAATTACAAATCACTTAACTTTATATGAGTTACTGTTTTAGAAATTTAACTATGAAAAATAACGATTTGATCACTTAATTTTGTAAAATTAAATATTGTAGTCACGAAATCCTTAATTTGCTTACATGGCTTGTCATGTAACATGACATAGCCACATCATAATAATATGTGATTGATGGCCAAAATATTCAAGTTAATTTACAAAATATAATTAAGTGAATAAAACGTTACTTTTTATAGTTTGATGAACAAAACAGAAACTCGCCTAAAGTTAAGTGATTATCTATGTAATTTACCCTTAATTCAATTATCACCAAAATTTATATATTTAATTTTGTTAAGCTTATTTAATTAGTTAATTTAGTAAAACTTGATTAATTTTTAGCAATAAAAAAACATTCAAGTTAAAAACTGCTACTACTAGGTGACGAATTTCTTAATTAGACATGTATTTTTATGTAAACTAGTACTCACTTGGACGTGCAACTCCGTCCCAGATTATCTATCTATTTTGACCATATCACAATTATAATTGCAGTTTAATCTCTCACTTCAGAGTTCAGACAACAAGTGACTTCTCTAGGGTAGTTGACAAGAAAGACCAGAGGTGTTCTGCCGCTCGAGGTCACTATTGGCAATTGTACTCCAATCTCTCAGTTTCATGTTTCAGTTTCATTCAGATATGGCAGACAATGGAGTCATGTACAGGGAATGCAGGCGCAACATGTCCATCAACTTTGGCCGCTATATCGTTGATGGTTGCAGTGAGTTTATTGGTGTCAATGCAGATCATTTGCGGAGCGTCGCCTATGGCTGCCACCGCAGCTTTCATCGCTGAGTGCTATCCACTGAGACCGCACACTTCCTCTTTTACGATGACGTTCGTCATCCAATGCCTCAACCCCAGCTTCCACAACCACTTCGACCACTCATGCCATAGCTGGCACAAATGCCTCTTGCACCATCTTATCGTCGATTACCGCCACAACAACAACCCATGATGCGACAACAAATCTGGCTTCCGCATGAAATATTTCAGGCTCGTCAAATGGGGCCACAGCTTCTGCAAATGATTCGTCAACCGACTCCTCCCCCAGCCTCTCCTCTGCAACGAAACTATGTTCAGATTCCGCGGAGAGTGCTAGCTCATGATCTGCCTTGGCAACCAAATCAGTTTCCCCAACAACCAGTTGGTGAGCCTGAAAGTGAAAGTGAAGAAGACGATTACGACGACGAAGAAGAAGAAACTGATGAAAGTGAAAGTGAAGAAGAACCCAAAGGCGAAAGTCCAAACGCAACTTGGATATATGAGTTCCCACCAGGGGCGGATCTTGAGACATAGAATTGGGGGGGCCAAATTGAATATAATTATTTTGTGGGGAGGGGGGGGGGGGGAATTCTAAATTTTTAGTGGAAGTACATATAAATCTATATTATATATAAAAGTATAAGTTTTGTAAAACTTTTGAATCGACCATTATACCCTTATTTTTTTTAACATATTTCTAAAACTACCATTATACAATTAATATTTTAATTTTCTTAACACATTTTATTTGATTAAATGACCTAGCAACATAGTATTACATAAATTTGGATTCAACGTACTATTACATAAATTTGGATTTGATTAAATTTAATTTTCTTAACATACCTTATTTGATTAAATTACCTTCCTAGATGAAATTCTATATTGGCTAAACTTCTACCACTAACACTAGTAAAATTAAAATTACTATTAAATTTGTTATAGTTCTACTTTTTTGTATCATTTTTGTTATTAGTATATAAGTTGTTACTCATCATTATTATTAAGCATATAACATTAATTCATGTACGTGAAACCTAAAACTTGGTGAGTTATTTCTCTCTCTCCTCCTCTAGCTGTTTATCCTTAATATTCTAGATCTACTTTTGATGAAATTTGATTTGGTTTACATGCATAGTTCTCTTTTTTAATTGCTGCAGTGCTCAAAAAATTTTGGTTTATAAAAATTGGATAGTTGCGGTGGGTTTTGATATTTCTATTGAGTACCCTCCCAAAAGAAAAAAGATGAGTCTGTCAGGTTCGGTTCTTCTCATTTTTTTTATCCGGCAGATTTCCTTTGTGATTATGGGCATAGCTTAATTTTATCTCTTTCGGCATCATCATCATATTTTAGTTATTCTATTTTTATTTTATTGATCGATATGATCATCTCATCTCATACTAATTGGAATACTGAAATATAATAATTACTATTATTATTATTATTATTATTATTATTATTATTATTATTATTATTATTATTATTATTATTATATATTCCAACAATATAATTTGTTAACTATATCATCTCATCTCATACTAATTAGATTTCTAAATATAATAATTACTATTACTATTATTATCACGATGGGTCATGTGCAATGCACGTGGAAATGAGTACTAGTATACGTAAAAATACATGTCTAATTAAGGAATTCTACAAATTTTGGGGGGCCAAGGCCCTCTCAAACTATAAAGAGAATCCGCCCCTGATGATATCATTATATAATTTCATTTATACCCAAACATACAAATGATAATTCATTAAGCAAACTATGATAATGATTACAGTAATAGCAAACAACCAACCAACATAAATATAGACAAAACACACATACAATGAGACTTAACTAATTAAGGTGTTTAATTAATTTACCTGAAAAAAAAAATGTGTTTAATTAATAGTCTTGACTTTAAAGTATGCACATAACGGGGAATTGGGAATTGTAAATAGTCCAGAAAGCAGATATCGTTTGTTTGTCTTTAAACCATTTTCTCCGCTGCGCTATTCATCTCAACTTCCAATCTTTCTGAAGCTCTCTATTATATTTATATATTCACAATCACAATTCACGATAGGCTCTAGTATCGCTTATCATTAAGCTTATGTGGGGTTTAATTTGTTTTGGCAATACAAAGTGATCTGAATAATGAATGACGTTCTCTGCAGCACTTTTTGGCCGAAAAGAAATTCTCAAATTAGCAATGCGTGTCTTAAGATTGGTGTACGTACCAAACAAAGTAGCAGAATTAGAACAACATGAACAAGTCGTTTTCCCCTCCAGTAGGGAGGTTTCCCTTGCGTTCATGCAAGCTCTACTCCTTGGATTCACTTAGCAATCTTGAAGATTTTTTTATCTCGATTTCTTATCTTATCCAATTTTTTTCAAAATTTCAAAGGGATCTTTTGGTTACAACGTTCAAATTTCAGATTTCGAAGGATGATGGGTTTATTTTTCTATATATCTACTTCTGCTCATATTGCTATCGGTGGTTATCCAATCTTCTTTCTCTTGGTTTTCCTTTTTGTATACTGATAAGTGTTAGTTTTACATGCTTTTTGGTGTCAACTTGATGTATATTTTGTGTATTATCTAACACTTTTCGTGGTGTTATTGGTTAATTACTCACATTTATGATTTCATGGCTTGTAGGTTCATCTTGGAGTGATTAGGACTTGACTTGGATGATTCTCATGTGAATTAATCGTTTCCTAGGAGTAAAGAGCTTTGGAGCAAGAGTTGGAATTAGAACTTGAAGAGAAACGAAAATGCAGAACACGTCCTGTCCAGATCTTGGCCAAGTCCTGTCCAGGACTTGGGCTGTTGAGGAATGCAAAAATACAGGACAAGACCTGGGCAAGAGTTACCAAAGTCCTGTCCAGGAGTTGTTGCGGGAAATTTCCAAACAAAATTAGTTTCTTTTAATTAAAACAAGGGAAAAGATGGGCCGATTTTGGGGACATATAAATAGGTTATTTGAGAGTTATTGAGGAGTTTTACATATCTTTGAATACTAGAAACACTATTTTGCTACTTTGGAGGAAGATTTCAGAGATTAAGCAGGATTTGGAGATCAAACTCTCTTCAGTCTAAGATTTCTTCTTCCTTTGATATTTGTATTATGGATTTCATATTCAATAATAATTCTTTTATGGTTTTGTTTTTGAATATGTGTAACTAAAAACCCAATTAGGGTTAGGGATGTAGCCTTTACAATTGTTTAATTATTGGGCATGATTTATTATTTTGATGGTTGAATTTATTCTTTTTGATCTAATTGTTGAATCTATGCCTGATCACCATAGGTTTAATCTTAGGGATTTAGTCAAGAACTGAGAGGTGAAGCTAGATCCGAGCATTAGGAGAATGAACGTGTTAAATCTAGAGATAGAGATATCCTAGGTTGATACGATAACATCAGAATTATTGGAACTTAATGAGTTTAATTGGGTTAAATTGCGCATGCGAGAGGTGGTAATTTACTTGGTTAAATATATCTGTGTAGCCTGAGAGGGAGCATAGTGCCATTAGAATAATTGTTATTTCAATCTGTAGGATAATCATGTTCAGTAATTAGACCTTTGTTAGGTGAAATCCCGAATCCCTAATAGTTGCTTAATTGGTAATTTCTGGTATTAATTAGATTCTCTACTTTAGCTCATTTAGATAAAATCCATTCATAATTTCTTGTTTCAATTTGTTGGTTCTCTAGAATTGAATACTTAGCAATTAATTAGTCTCTATGGGACGATATTCTGGAATACTCCGGTTTAACTATTCTACAGTGATTTGTACGCTTGCAAATTATTGTGATCATATACCAGGCTTTCTGTTTGATTACTTCTCTCAAATGGCTGGAACCTTGTCTAATCTTTGCTCGAAATTGTCCCTTCAAGAGGGAGAACCTGACACAATTATCATAACTGAAGATTTGTTGGTTGGAATGGGTCTTAACAACGCCTGATTTGGTTTAATTGGAAGGCTCTACTCCAAGAAGCAGCCTAATCTGGAAGGCTTGCGCAATGCTTTCTTCCAGGCATGGAGGAACGAGTATGACCTGGAGGTCAAGGAGGTGGGAGATCATTTGTTTTTATTCAAGTTTGAGGATGAATTGGAAAAAGATAAGGCTCTGATCAATCAGCCATGGTCTTTGAACAGAGCTTTGATGGTCTTTTGTGAGTATGATGATAGCAAACCACCAAAAAGCTTTTCCTTTGATTTCTGTCCCTTTTGGATGCGCATTTTAAGACTGTTTCTGACCTTGATGATGGAGGATATTGGTGTTGTGATTGGGGAGTCGGTGGGGAAGGTACTGTAAGTTGATGCAAGCTCTGGACAGTATCTCCGAGTAAGAGTGGAGGTGGATATTACAGTGCCGTTGAAGGATTTAATGAATGCCACTCTTCCAAATGAGTAGCTGGAGGTTCGTTTTAAGTATGAGAAAATGCTGGCCTATTGCAGGGTACGTGCCATGGTTACTCATTTAGACTCAGATTGTCCAGTGGCGGTGATCATGCGAAAGGAACAAGGCTTTATGGAGAAGATATTTGAGGGGGTTCTTGTGGCCGAATCTCCCAAATTTAGAGTCTGCAAGCCATCTCAGGGAGAAGGGATGTTCCGATCAGGTGGGATCGATGATCACGAATTGTATTCTAATTTTGGTGGTGGCGAATCTGGAAGTAGTCGGCGGGGACTATCACCACACGTAGATAGTCTACTCCTCTATGGAAGGACGACAACGCGTCACAATCGGTCAAAATACTGTACAGGTCCCTCTACTTACAAAAAGGGATCAATTTGGTCCCTTTACTATAAAAACTGTCAATTTGGTCCCTCTACTTACAATTTGGTGTCAATTGAGTCCCTCTACTTACAATTTGGTGTCAATTGAGTCCCTCTACTTAACAAAATCTATCAATTGATTATATATTTGTCTAATATTACTTATTTACAAATAATTGGTATAACTCTTCTGTTTTTTCTGCTTTGCTTACAAGACTGATACTTCGAAAAACAAGAAAATGAAGACCACTAATATTGGAAGCTCACAACAAACTCAACAGAAACATCAACAGAAACATAAGCAGAAACATAAGCAACCTATGCAAGAATCAGAATTTTACTCAATTTACAGATTCTATTAAGCAGAGGGACTCAATTGACACCAAATTGTAAGTAGAGGGACCAAATTAATAGTTTTTGTAGTAGGGGGACCAAATTGATCCCTTTTTGTAAGTAGAGGGACCTGTACGGTATTTTGACCGTCACAATCCAAACGATAAGGTTTTGTGTGAGATTGTCTTCAAATTTGAAGGGGAAGAGCCTCCGAGAAACCATGGAACACGTGAAGAAGATGAGGTAACATCTAGGCGAGTTACTCGATCGAACTATCAAGAGGTGGTTATTCGTGAATCCAATAGAGTAGGAATGGGTGGAAGGATTAGGCGTTTGTTGAAAACAAACGTGGCTGCAAATTTTGATATGGAGTGTGAAAAATGTAGAAAGCAGAAATTTGCAACTGAATGGGGAGAGTCTAATTTCCCTCGTGTATTGGCTGGGACATAGCACGTTAATGGGCCGACCATATCCAGTCCAATAATACCAGGGTGGGCCCAATATCGCCAGGTCAGAAGCAAAAGTCAGTTGGGCCATTAGTTTAGAGGCCCGGGGCGGAGTTGGGTAGTAATTCCAGCCCAAATAATCGAGAGGAGTCATTTATCCTTCTTGCTGAAGCCAATGTTTTTAAACCCGGACCGGCTTGGTTGGTCGAACCGGTTCAATCAGGACCCGAAAGCTTTGCCGGTCCGGATAGTGCCCCTAACTCGGTGGGTTAAAGACCCGGTCAAAACCCGGGAAAATCGGGACACGTTAGCCGGATAACCCGGAAAAAACCGGGATTTCAGTCTAAAATTTTGCTTTTTCTTTCCCTCAAATCTCTTTCATGCCGCAATCTCCTTCTCTACTCTTCAACTCTTCAGATCTGCTTTTCTTTTCAACCTTCCAAATCTGGTTTGATATCCTTAGATCCACTCCCAAGTCTTAATTATATTTCAACTGAAAGAGATAGAATAAAGCATAGAATGGAAAATAATAGAAAGAAGAGTATGAAGCATAAGATATCTGAAGGGAAGGGCAGAAAGCCAGAAACCAAAGTGGTTGAAGAAGAAGATAGAAGACGTGGCAGAGGTCCAGAGGAAGAAGAAGATGGAAGCTTTGTGTTATGCTGAGTTTTCTAACTAATATAAGAGTAATATATTATATATATATAATAATAATATATAGGGTAAAAGGGTATTAGAATAATATTATTAGCAATAGTTAAAAGCAAATCTAAATATATATTTATATTTATATACTCCTATTTTTTAATGTTTTATATATATTTAAAATTTAAATAAATGTATTACATCATGCTGATGTCAGCATGAAAGAACCGGCGGGTCAACCCGGATAACCCGGATAACCCGCGACCTAGCGACCCCAACGGGTCAGCAGTCGGGTTGGGTTTAAAAACATTGGCTGAAGCTTATTCTCCTATAGAGCCTTTTGTTTTTGGGGCAACAACCATAACACATACTAGAAAGATTCGTAAGTGGAAACCTCGAAGCTGGTTTCGGTTTTGATGATCTGTTTTCGGCGAGAGTGAGAGATGTTATTGGAGGGGATGCTTCAACAAATCGTTTGGGATCATTGCCTACTGAGAACGTGGCGATTCGATCCGGTGCTGGAGTAGTGGAGTTACTTTGGGAGGCGACAATTTGGGTGGTGCGGTTGCTGTTGCGGCCAATGATTTGCCTGCTGGTGAGCAGACTGTTGTTCGAAATGAATAAAATACCGGACTAGAGGCCACCAGTACTCGGTTTAATTGGTTCAACCGATTGAACCGGCAGTTAAACCGTTTAAGAGATCTTTTTGAAAAAAAAATATTGTTTAGTATAAAGTAAATATAATATATGATGAATTAATCATTAAATAACACTTTGGTAGAGTGGTTAAGTTTTTTGGCTTCATTCAAAGTGTGTTGGGTTTGATTTTTACCATTTGCAATTGTTTTTTTTAAATCTTTTCAAAATGAAAAAAGTTGACCAAGTTCAAAACTGGTAAACCCCGGGTCAATGCCGGTACATTGACCAAGCGTTTTATATACATACTGGTGCCGGACTGGTCACCGGTTCCTAGTTCAACCGGTTGAACCATCCGGTCCGATTTCTATTCACTGGTTGTTGGTCAAAATTTTGAGAATCAAATGGCGGAGATGGGCAAGAGACTCCATCTCTGCCAGGACCAACAAATTGTCTAGTATGGAACTGCTGAGGTTTAGGGCAACCTCGGACAGTTCGTAAGTTGTTTAATTTTGTTGTTTGTAATAAGCCCGCTATTTTATTTTTGTCAAAAACCAAAAAAGCGAAAAATGCAATGGAATTGATTCGGGTTTGTTTGGGTTACGACTCTTATTTGGTTGTTGATTGTTGTGGTCGGTCAGGAGGGTTAACACTTCTCTGGCAAAATAGTATTGATGTTAATATTCTCTCCTACTCTACTTCACATATTGATGCCTAAATTGGCTCAAATTTAGCTAATGTTTGGCGGTTTACTGGGTTTTATGGTCGACCAAAAACATGTCGCTGGTATGAATCATGGAATCTACTCCGTGTCTTAAATAATACTATGGATTTGCCAGAAATTTGCACAGGTGATTTCAACGAAATCCTTAGTATCGATGAGAAAGAGGGTGGAGCTATTAGACCTTTGCAGCAAATGGAAAATTTTAGGAGGGTTGTTGAATAGTGTAATTTTCGACATTTACCGATTTTGGGCCCAAAGCTGACTTGGCATAAGAAGATCAATGGGGAATTAGTTATCGAAAAATTAGACCGTGCACTAGTTAATGAGGCATGGCAGGATAGTTTTGGTCATTCCACCAAGAAGCATATAACAACAACGGTTTTTGATCACCTACCCTTGCTTATATCGATAAAAGATCGACCTTTTAGTTTTAGTGGAGGGGCAAAGCGTTTCAGGTTTGAGACCATATGGTGTGGCCATAAAGATTTTGAGGAAGTGGTGCATGAATCATGGTTATCTGCTTCTAACTTAATAGCTAAACTTCAGGCTTGTGAGGCGGCTTTATTTATTTGGAATAACCAAGAGGAGGTGATGTGGCGTCAAAGGTCAAAGGCTCTTTGGCTTCAAGAAGGAGACAAAAATACCAGATTTTTCCATTCTGTTCCTACTGCCCGACGTTGACAGAATGCAATTTTGGGTTTGGAAAGATAGTAATGGGAATTGGAAAATAGAACCGGGGTAAATTGATAAAATTGTTTGTGATTATTACAAGGAGATTTTTTCCACATCTAGTCCGACTATGGTAGGAATAGATTCGGTAATTGCCCATTTGCCTGGTCGAGTGGATGATGGGTTATGTGCTATATTGGAGGCTCCCTTTACTGACCAAGACATTAAACATGCTACGTTTCAAATGGAGGCAGAGAAAGTGTTAGGACCAAATGGTTTTCCACCAGTGTTCTATCAGAAGTGTTGGTACATAATAGGTAAGGACGTTGTGGATTTAGCCCTTGCGATTTTAAATGATGGTGTGGATTTGCCAAATATTAATCATACGAATATTGTTTTGGTGCCGAAAAATGATAATCCGAGAACAATGAAGGATTATAGGCCTATAGCTTTCTGTAATGTGATTTTTCCGAATTGTTTCCAAAGCTATTGCAAATCGTTTTAAGTTGGTTCTTCTGAGTATAATTGGTGAAAGTCAAAGCGCTTTTTGTACCGGATAGAATGATCTATGATAACGCAATGATTGCTTTTGAAACAATCCATTTTATGAACAACAAGAGGAATGGTAAAAGATCACATATGACACTGAAATTGGATTTGAGTAAAGTGTATGATAGGGTAGAGTGGGAATTTTTGAAACAATGTATGCGTAAATTAGGCTTTCCTGCTCGTTGGATTTCTCTTGCCATGTCCTGTGTTCGATCAGTAATATATTCAGTATTGATAAATGGGAAGCAGAGCAAAATTGCCCCGACTCGTGGAATTTGGCAAAGAGATCCTTTGTCTCCTTACTTGTTTCTGATTTGTATGGAGGCCTTATCTTGTTTGATTACACAAGCTAATACTAGTGGGCTTATTCATGGGGTTGCTATTAACCGTTTGGCACCACAGATCTCACATATATTCTTTGCAGACGATAGTATCATTTTCTTGCAAGCTAGTCTGGAAGATTGTGTTGCTGTTTTGGGCTTATTGCATGATTTTGAAATGGCTTCTTGACAGCATGTGAATATTGACAAGTCTGCTATTTTATTTAGCAAAAACACTCCGGAAGCTACTAGCTAGAGACACTATTGTGGCTACGCTTGGGGTTCAGTGAATTTTGGAGAGAGATAAGCATTTGGGTTTACCTATCATGATAGGAAAATCCAAGAAGCGAGACATCCAATTCATAAAGGACCGACTTTCGCAGCGAGTTAATTTATGGCAGAATAAATTATTTTCAATTGCGGGGAAGGCGGTTATGATCCAGTCTGTGGCTCAATCTATACCGGTGTATTTGATGAGTGTTTTCTGATTCCCAAAAGGCTTCATTCATGATTTGAATATGATCTTGGCAAAGTTTTGGTGGGGATCCACGGAGAATGCTCGGAAGATCCATTGGAAAGCTTGGGAGGATCTTTGTGTCTCTAAATTGGACGGTGGGTTGGGATTTAGGGACTTTGAGACTTTCAATTTGGCCTTACTGGCGAAATAGTGTTGGCGACTAATACACAATCCAACTTCTTTGTGTTACCGATTATTAAAGGCCAAGTATTTCCCAGAAGGAGATTTTTTAAATGCTTCATTAGGCCGAAACTCGTCGTTTATTTGGAGAAGTTTACTTGAGGGAAGGGGAGTAGTTGATGCTGGGTTGAGATGGCGAATTGGGGCTGGTGATATTGATTTTTGGCATGGTAAATGGTTGGATGCCAACCCTTCGATGAATCCCCGACCACGTGAAGGGATGTCTATTGATGATATAGTGTGCTGTGAGTCTCAGACATGATGGATTTTGATGCCAGACAGTGGCGTATTGAGAAGTTGGAAGAGTTGGTTATGGAGGAAGATATTTATTGAATTTTATGTGTGCCAATTCCTGGGTGCCTAGATCAGATTGCCTTATTTGGGAAGCTTCTTCATTGGGAGTCTTCTCGGTAAAGTCGACATATTATACTGCTAAGACTTTGCTGGGTGCTGAGGTTGAGATGGATGCCAGTTACAGGTAGTTTTGGCGTAAGGTTTGGTGCTCTAATATTCCACCAAAAGCACAAATTTTCTTTTGGAGATTATTTTGGAACTTACTTCCAGCTAAAATCAACTTACAGCAGAAAGGTATGGTTATTGATAGTATATGTGTTGTGTGTGGATTAAGTGATGAGTCAATTAGCCATGTGTTTTTAAATTCTCCGCTTAGTT
Organism: Corchorus olitorius; assembly: GCA_001974825.2. NCBI lineage: Eukaryota > Viridiplantae > Streptophyta > Magnoliopsida > Malvales > Malvaceae > Corchorus > Corchorus olitorius. The sequence goes on along the minus strand of AWUE01013511.1, from coordinate 2,596 downwards.
CACGTGTGTGGGAGATTGTTGCTCCATGATAGGTGCTTGTATTAATGAATGGGGTGGCTTGGATGATTTTTGGATTCGGCTAGTTATGAAGGTTGCGAATCTTGGACTGTTGGATCTAGTTCTCGTGCAAGTCTGGCTTTTGTGGCTAAATAGGAACAAGCCATTACATTCGGCAGTTACTACCACACTGCAAGCTTTGTCACTACAGTCGACTACTTTGCTTCAACAACGGGTAGAGTTGTCTATGAAGAGTAACAGGAGGGCTGTGGTTTTAAATAGGTCGATTTCTTGGCAGCCCCCACCTAAGGTTTTGTTAAATCAATTCTGATGCTTCGTTTGATTTGGAGAAGATGCAAGCTTGTTTGGGTGTGGTGATTAGATATAACAATGGTTGTATTCTATTTAGTGCTTCTCGCATGTTGAATTTTATTTCGAGTCATCTCTATGCTGAAGTCCATGCGTTATTGTTTACTTTTGAATTGAACCTGGAGTGTAATATGGATAATTGTTTTTTGAAAGTGATTGCTTAGTTGCAGTTCAGGAGATTCAGACGAACACCCTTGTTTGGTGGGAGGGTGGATGTTTGATTTATGAAATTTTAGTTTCTTTATTTGACCATTGTAGAGTAATACATGTTCATAAGAAAGCTAATTTAGTTGCACATCAATTGGCACAACTACGTGTTGATTAACTTAATTTTATGCGGTGTAAGAATTTACCTCCTAATATTTGTAACTCTGATTTCTTAGATTGATAAAATTATCAGTTGTCTAAAAAAAGTATGGACATAACATTTTTTTCATTTTGGTCATCTTTGATAGTACAAATCCACGATCCCAAACCCTACTAAATGCACGGCCCATTTGGCATTGTTTACGGAAGTTTTTTTTTTTTGTGAAGTTAAAGTTAATTTATTTATTGTTTACGGAAGTTTTTTATTCTTATCTACATTTGTAATGCCTCATTAATTTATATATTTATATATATATAACTAAAATTTATTATTGTTTGGACCTTGACTATTTATGGGCATGCAACATGCCAAATGTTAAAAATAGCGGGGAGTCCAATTTCACAAGTATAAATAATGGTGTACTCCGTTAACCATAAATAAATTAACTTTAACTTAACTAGTTTTCACTTCCACGTGTGTTGTACGTTATCCATTGTGTTTAAATTATAAAAATAATAATAATTGAAATTAATTATAAGTAAAGCGGTCAAAACTTGATCCAAACTCGATAACACATCCAACTGACCGAACCCGATTTAACCAGAAAAAGTAAATGACCCGAACCTGTCCTATCCAAATCCGACAAACCCATAACCCGAATGACCCTAGAATATTATAAACTAAAATTATATTTTATTCAATAAAATCCAAATTATTATAATTTTAATCATTCTAAATTATCATTTATTCAATAAAATCTATATTATTATTATAATTTTATTAAATTTGCTAAACTTCATTATATGAATATAAGTATTAAATCAGTTTTAGGAATAATTTTTATGATAAATTTATAATTAGTAATTTTTTTTTACATAATGAATAAATAATAATAATTAATTAGTAATTTCTTGACAATTTTTTCTATTAGGTTTTACTACCGTACTAATAATCTCACCGGTAATGGTTGTAATTTTATTTTCATTTTTATAGATACTTATATTATTAATTAATTTATAATTTTAATTGATGTAATGAAAGAACATAAATTTGGATATTATATAACCAATATTTATTTGAACACATACTCCCACCTCATAATTAATTATGTATTTAATATTCAAAATTAATATAAAGGGACAAATGTCAATTCTTTAACCCCGTATATGCAGTTTGCTAAACTTCATCGGTAGTCGATTGTAAAATAAATCGAATAATAAAGATATTAAATAAATTTAAGAATTAAACATTAAAAAATTCAAGACTGACCCAATTGATCCGAGTCATAGAGCCGAAAAACCCAAAACCCAAATGACCCAGAACCCGAGTGACCTATTGCCAAAACTCGAACCCGCCTGACCCTAGACCCGAGAGCCGAATATGATCCGAAATCCAAATGACCTAAGAAAATTACCTAAGTCATTTGAACTAAACCTTGATGACCCAAACCCGAAATCCGTCCAACCCGCCCAATTGACTCCTCTAACCTTATAAGTCAAAGGAAATAATTGCATGTTACTCTTTTAAAAAAAAACTTTAAATTCTTGCCATACACTCCAATACATTAAACTACCAACAAACACTCTAAAAATAGAAAAAGATCAATCACAATAATTAAATTTTCAATAAATTTTAACTTAATTATTTTTAAAAAATGAATAATTAATGATTGGGCAACTTATTTTAACTTTTAAACTTGATAATAATACTTTTATTAGTTTATATTATAAAATTGATATGGGTCTAAAACTATCAAAAAGTCTCCAATTTTTTAAAATTAAAATAGTAAAAATAAAATATTTATAAAAATATTAAATTTAATTAAATAAAAATTGAGTTTTTAGCAGAATAACTGTAAAAATTTAATTCTAACAAAAAACTGTAAAATTTAAACAATGTCATTTAAGATATATTTTAAAAATT